>RJWM01009362.1:15505-68252 GCA_004363535.1 Dasyprocta punctata | reverse complement strand
GGGGGAGAAGGCGCCGCGCTCTGGAGGAGGAGGGGGAAGCACAGGCCGAGGGCCAGCCCCCCGCTGTGCTGCAGGGCCCCTGGGGAGGAATCAGGGTCCTGCGCCCTGAGCTGTGCTTGCTAAACCCAGCATTTCTGAGCAGATTTCCTGCGACGAGAGAATTCTCCAGCCAAGAGAAGTTTGCAGGGCACAGTTTTAAGGTTATCTTGAGAACTGACAATAAAGTGAACCCAGCGCAAAGGATCTCCGTGAGGGGCAGCGACCAGCAATGCCGGCGCAGGTGTTGGCTATCAGGAAACGTTCTCATCGCTAATGACAGTTTCGGGTCCCGCTTCCGAGCTAGGAGCATCAGGTACAGGACATAAATCAAGGACAACAAACGCTAAACTGGGAGTGTACGCTCAACGGTGCAGTTGTTCTCACAGAGCCATTTACGGGAGAGAGAACTCACCGAGGGTCTGAAGAGTGAGGAAGGCTCGACAGGGAGAGAAATGAGAGCTGAGGTCCCGCAGCAGAAGAGGAAAGTCAAAAGTGGGGGCTGGGGTGTGCAGGGCAGGGCAGGGGCAGGGGCAGAGACGAGCCAGACAGCGGTGGGGCCGTGGGGACACTGCTGGACCACCGGGGGGACACAGATGGGACCTGGTTAAAGAGGAAGCCTGGGAGCTGGGACACCAGACGAGGGGGACAAGGGCGCTGGCGGGGCGGAAGTCGGTGCCTTCACAGCCCTGTGCCCACTTCATCAGGGAGCCCCGACGCCAACAATGACGGCTGCTGCTTCTGGGGGATGCGCACTGAGGACCCCGAGTGACCGGAGTCAGGAACTCCGCAGACAAAGGGAGCCCTGGGGCTGGGACGGGCACGTGTCTGGGCAGGGCCGGTGCCCCAGGAACTCCTGGGGGCTCCTGGAACTCGGTGAGCTCCGCTGGTACAGACAACGTGAGTCACTCACATTTTAATAATGGGACGGACAGAAGCCAAACACCTCAGTGCCACATCCCATATATTTCTGATGTTTTCCAAAACCTATGCTCTGTTTTACAAAATACTTTAATCTAAAAGGAAATAAGAATTCTTACTGTCATTTAACAAAAGCTGCTTTGCTTTTACTATTCATGCTCCAAGATCTCTTCTATTTAAGTAGGCGAGATTACAACAGTGGCTACAATAACCAACTAAGAGAGAACAAATCATAGCATTTACACATAATCCACGCCTTATGAAATAACTGAGCTTCTCATAATTGCCTTATTCTACAGTTAAACTGTTACTGGACGACCCGGCAGACTTTACAGACCTTCCCCGCCCCTCACTTTCTAACGTCGCGCCAGGCCCTCCTCCCGCGCTCACTTGCGGAAGTTCTTTACAGGGCTTCTGGTGTCCTGCAAGTCCTCCCCACCGCAGCACTCTGGGGCCCGTGAGCCGCAGGGGACTGGCCAGCTGGGGTCCACAGCCCGACCTCACACGCAGAACTCGGCGCCAGCTGCGTCACCAGAGCCAGGACGGCCTGGCTGCACGGGCACCTGACACAGAGCAGCACCACGCAGCCAGGCGGCACCGCTGCCACCCGCTCATCTCCAGCCAGGAGAGTCGGGGGCTGTGGCAGTGCGGACACGTCGCCTCATCTACACAGACCCGGGGTAAAAACCTGGAGCTTTCCTGAGACTGCAAATTCAAAGCCAAGAGGCTGTCCCGGAAGACGCCTGGTCCGGGCTCCCCAGACTGCAGGAACGGAACCGAGCGCTGGAGAGGAAAGTTACCTTTGTCGCTGGAGTACGGCGCGTGGACGTTGTTGCTGGGGACAGACACGTTCTGGTGGTGGGGCTGGTTCACGGTTTCCAGGAAAGAAACCAGGTTCTCGTGATGCGAAAGCTCCTCGGCCACAGGGAAGGACACGATGTTCCAGTTGAGCTGGGTGTCCCCCTCGGTCAGTGCCCGGAAGAGGGACGGGATGGGCTCGTGCAGCTCCTCCACCGTGCTCTTGGAGGTGGGCGGGGTGTCGCTGTAGTTCCGAGGGTTGCACATCCCTGGGGAGGGCAGAGAGGCACAGGGGACGTGGCAGAGCTCGCTGCCTCCTGCATGCAATCAAAGCTCCAGCAGACGCCAGCTGTGTGGCTTCTCACGCTATGTCAGGTTAGGCTTAGGGGTTAGGGTTAGGGTTAAGGTTAGGGTTAGGGTTAAGGTTAGGGGTTAGGGTTAGGCTTAGGGGTTAGGGTTAGGGTTAGGGTTAGGGTTAGGGTTAGGCTAAGGGGTTAGGGTTAGGGTTAGGGGTTAAGGTTAGGGGTTAGGGTTAGCGTTAGGACTTCCCAGCATCTTTGCAGAAGGGGCCTAGAAGAGGGGTGCGATCCCCCAGTGGGACCAGATCCTGCCGAAGGTTGGGCAGTGCAAAGCTGGCTAGGGACACTCCTCTGGGCCAGGGTGAGATGAGGGGAAGGAAATGCTGGGAACGATCTGGGGGCCTCCCACCCATCCACAGCTCAACATGAAGGTAGCAATGCTGAGACCCCAGTTACACAGAAATAAGCAAGCAAACAGAGAAGCCGCTGCTCTTCCTCGCTCACTGATAAAGACTTAAGGGACGAAGGGCGTAGAAAACGACTCCTGGGCATAGGAGGGGTGAGCGCGGGGTCCCCGAGGACACACAGGTGGTCTGGGCAGGGCAGCCCGGGCCCCTCCGCTCCCACTGTGCTGAACCCCTCTGGCGGTCGGGGCTCAGAGCCTCTGGGTTCCCTTTTAAACCTTAGGCTGGGCATGGTGGTACACGTTTGCAGGCCGAAGCAGAAGGATCGCTGTGAGTTCAAGGCCAACCTAGGCTACGTAGCCAGACCCTGGCTCAAACCACGTTCTCGCAACATCTAAATTGTTTGCTTTTTGTTTACTGTCTATTGGATCTAATATATAGTTACACACTCCTCCCAAATTAAGAAATTGAAAAGTTAAACCAAATTTCTACGTTTCTAAACTTATAACTTCAGGGAGGAGAAAAGAACGTCTCGTTTGCTTTTCACGTTTTCTTAAGGAACACGGCAAGGGCTAAAGGGGACCCGTTTTCAGTGCATCTGAGCTCTAACCCTCAGGGTGTATCCACGCGCCGCCGGTTCCTGTCGGACCTGACCCCTCCGCTCCCAGGGTGGGGCCGGCCCAGACGGCTCCATTACATAAGCCGGGCCGCAGCCAAGACCACAGCCCAGCACGGTGACTCCGCCCGCAGTAACCCTTAAATGGCACAGAAAAGCGAACACCACCGTGTGGGTCACTGTCCTCTGCCCGCATTCCCGAGGAGGGGAAACGTGTGACGGGTGGGGGAGAACCCACAGCCAAGCCCGGAGGTCGGAAGCACCGCTGCCATCTACCGCGGACCTCGCAGCCAGGCAGCGCTCGTCCTCACATGACTGA
Organism: Dasyprocta punctata; assembly: GCA_004363535.1. Lineage (NCBI taxonomy): Eukaryota > Metazoa > Chordata > Mammalia > Rodentia > Dasyproctidae > Dasyprocta > Dasyprocta punctata. The sequence continues at coordinate 64,859 of RJWM01009362.1, read as the reverse complement.
CTGTACCAAAAGCTTCTCAAGTCTTGTGCATTTAGAAAACTTAGAACCAAAAACTTGTAATTTAAATGATGAAAAATCGGTATTGGTAAGTGATTATTTCTTACAGCCAGCATTGTTTCCTAACTGAAGAGTAACAGGTACTGGGGTACAGATGGACGCTCCCATGTTCTGACAGGATTGCAGGGTCCCTGCCACCCTCACCCCTCACCCCTCACGGGGAGCTGAACGACATGTGACAGGCAAGCAGCCAGGGACGCGATGGTCACAGACACAGGTGACCAGCCTGAGTGCTGGCTCCCCTCCACACCAGCTGGCTGACACCAGGGAGTCACTTAAGCTTCCGGCCTCGGGGTCCTCCTGTGCAGAACAAGGGAGGGCTGTGACACCCACAGGCTCTGGAGTGTGTTGTGGGGACCAAATGGAAGGGGCCTTAGAGATGCGACATAAGGATTAGCAATGATTCTTCATTTTTTGCCACATTATTATTTTAGTTTTACACTGAGCTGCATCCCCAGCCCTTTTAAAAAGTATTTTATTTTTGAGACAGGGTCTAAGTCATTAAGTTGCCCAGGCTGGGCTCAATGTTTTGGTCCTCCTACCTCAGCCTCCTAGAGTGCTGGGACTACAGGGATGTACCAGCACACTACTATAGACTTTTAAAATAATATAAATAAATAGGGGCAGTTTTTTGAAAAAGAACGAACTATACACCTGTACTCTGGAAAGCTGAGACAGGAAGATCACAAGTTCAGTCCCAGCTTGGCAACTTAATGGAACCCTGTTTCAAATAAAATAAAAATGGGCTACAGATGTAGTTTGCTGTGAAGGCATTGGTTCAATCCTCAGTATTGTAAAAAAAAAAAGAAATTATATATTTTTATCTGTCTTAATAATAAAAATCCAAGTTATTAACAATGTCAACTAAAGTTTGGTGATATTCTTTCTTTCCTTTTTTGGTCTTTTTCAAGACAGGGTCTTGCTATGCAGTTCGGGCTGGCCTTAAGCTCACTTTGTGACCCAGGCTGGTCTCAAATTCGAAACGATCCTCCTGCCTCAGCCTCCCAAGTGCTGGGATTACAAGCGTGCACACCACGCCCAGCGGTGATATGATTTCACAGCAGTCACATTGCCACACTGCATGGGGAACACGGGAAGGGGGTGACTCTGGGAAGGCAGTCTGACCGTCACTAGGAACGTTGTGACTAACTGCCCACCTCCACATGGCAGCCCAGTGTGATGGTCTTTGTGACTGTGAAAGCCTGGAACCCACCCGACCATCCGAGTGGGGATGAACACACGTGTGCGTGGTCAGCAGGGTCCGCGGCGCCTGCTGGAACAAGGCGTGGACGCAGCCGCGGGGCGGCGGCCGAGTCCCAAAGGAAAGAGAAGAGCAGAGAGGAGGCGAGGAGCGGGAAGTTCCAGACTGGAAACCAGCGTTTGCTGAACAAAGGCAGACGCTTCTAGAAGTCTGGACAGTGGCTGCAGGTGCAGTTCTCCGAGGAAGCTGTCAGCCCGCCGTGGGCTCCGCCTGCCCCTGTCCCACTCTCCCACATCCCGTCTGCGTGGGAAATGACTTGCCCACCTCCACAGCAGGTGCGGGAGGCCTCGGGGTGGAGGTGATGCGGGTGGAAACCACCCGCTTAACCACGGTTATAAACCTTTCTCTTGGTCATTATGTACATGTTTTGCAAAAATCAAAATAAGAATAAATCAAAAAGAAAATCATCCTTGAGACACTGAAAACAGATGAACAGAAGTGAACCTTACTGTACAGCACGCTGGTCACAGAAGACAGAAAAGGCTGCAGCGGGGCCTGGGTCACAGGACCTGGGCTTATACCTTTGCGAACACAGCAGTCTTTCATCTAACAGTCCATCGATGTGTTCTAGATAAAGCACGTAAGTAGTGGTATCAGTGGTATTAGGGACCAAGAATTTCGGCTTAAAAGGAAAGAGTTACAGCCGGGCCTGGTGGCGCACAAATGTAATCCCAGCACTCAGGAGGCTGAGGCAGGAGGATTGTTGCAAGTTCAAGGCCAGCCTGGGCTACAAAGTGAGTTCAAGGCAAACCTGAACTGCATAGCAAGACCCTGTCTCAAAAAGCCAAAAAAAAAAAAAAAAAAAAAAAAAAAAAAAAAAAAAAAAAAAAAAAAAAAAAAAAAAAAAAAAAAAAAAAAAAAAAAAAAAAAAAAAAAAAAAAGTTACAACAAAATCAAGAGGAAGAAAGACCTGTAAGTTTATTTGCAGGGGTGAGTAGACAAAGGGGTGGAGACAGGCTCTGATATGTAGTTTAGGCTGGCCTTGAACTCAGTAAGTAGCCCAGGCTGGCCTCAAACTCACAGCAATTCTCCTGCCTCAGCCTCCTGAGTGCTGGGATTACAGACATGTGCCACCATACCCAGCAAGACCTGTAGTCTTAAATTGGAACTGGCATTATCAGTACAATCCGGTACACAGTTTCTTAGCTCTGACCACCGGACAGGGCTAGAACATGACCCAGGCCCATGCCCCGGCTTTTTCCTGAAGGAACCAGTGCTCTGTGGGGCTGGGGCGTGCCCCAGCCATGAGGTGACAGGCACTCAAGCTGCTGCCCCGGCCCTGCTGAGCTGACGGACAGTGGGGACCACACCCAGAGGATGCAGGGCCGTGGGAAGACGCAAGGGCCCCCAGCACCCAGCAGGACGCGCAGGACAGCGAATGGGCCAGGGGCACCAGGTGGAGGAGCCCTGGGCCCGGGATGCTGAAGCCTGCCGCGGGTGGCCACCAGCCGAGAACAGGCGAGGAGCGAGGGTCCCCCGAGGCCAGTCACTGGGGCAAGACGGCCGGGGTCTCTGCAGACAGCCTGGGAGGGGGACGGAGATCAGCAGCAGCAGCAGTGATACTGCCCCAACAGCCCCAGAAAGACCAGAACAGCACAGGGAGAAGTCAGGATCAGTGTGTGTGCCCAAGGAGGACACTCACAGAGAGAACCTGGAAACCACACCGAAGTCAAGGATCTAAAAATTAAGCTGGGTGTGGCGGCACTCTCAGGAGGCTGAGGCAGGAGGATTGTGAGTTTAAGACCTGGACTACATAGTGAGACTCTGTCTTTAAAAATAAAACTAAAAATTAATACGCAGGACTGGGGATGAACATGGTAGGGTGCCTGCCCAGCACAGCTGAGGCCCAGGACTGATCCCCAGCGCCACCAACAGAACAAAACAAGGAGTTAACACAGGACTCAGCGACAAGGAACTCGTTCGTGAAGTGCACCCAAAATACAAAAGACACACAACAGGATAATTCACTCAGTAAATTATTACGCATCAAACCAGTGACACTGCTTTATGAACCTGATTGTGAAATGCTGCTTTCACTAAAGTACTGACACAGCCACGTGGGAAAGGAAGAGATGGGAAACCAAATCCTTGCAACAGGGAGTTAGCTGATGGCTTTAAAGACCACCTCCAGAATAGTAAAAGGATACTATGTAGCGATGTGGAAGCAAAACATCACCTAGGAGCCCAAGGTGCGGGTAGAAGAGGCCAGCGAGCCCCACACAGTGAGGCGGGAACTAAGGTGGAAAGATGAGCACAGCCGCGTCCCTGCTCTGGGGGTCCCCATCAGGGCTGTGTCCAGAAGTCCCCCAAAGCCTCGTGTGGGCACAGAGGGGCTTTCTCAGAAGTGGCCAGATCTAGAGTGTGTGACTGATTCACGGGCAACGCTAGGGTTCAGGGTGGCTGATTACTAAACCACGCGACACCGCGCTGTCCTGGATACAATGTAAAGGACGGAACTGGCTTGCCTTGCCTCTCACTGGCTTTGCTACCTTCTGGCCCCACCCCACCCCATGAACTGTCGCCCCTCTGCCATGCTGCTCTGCCACGCGGCCAGTCGAGTACGGACTGAAACCGCTACAAACTGTGAGCTAAGTAAACCTTTCCCCTTTTAACTTTGGGTGATGAGTATTCTGTCTCACTAATGAGAAAAACATGACTAAAGACAATCCCACTGCAGGAGCCGGGCGCGTGCCTCCTACACATACGGGGACACAGATCCTGCACATGTGCGGGCAGCGCTCCGCCACCTCGGTCCGCTTGGAGGGCTCTGCAGAAGGGACGTGCCGCCCTGGCCTCCAGGGGGAGGGCTGAGTGCTGGGGCACAGGTGCTCCCCGGAACAGGCTGTGCATACTGCCTTCTCCTGACAACACGGGTGACAGCGTTCTATGGACACACTCATGCACCTGGCCTTTTTATTAACCCATCTCATAAAGTTTCTCAGATGCGTCTAATAAAGCATGCTTTGTGTTAGAAAACAAAAATGTGATTCATAAACAACTCAACAGTATACAGGATTTCAAAATAGAACTTAACAAATTCTCCCTTGGTCTCCTCCCTCCTCCACCCCAAGGGTAAAAGCACTTTAAATTTCCTTTCAGAGTCCTTTCTATAAAAATGTAAATACAATGCAATGCAAGCCAGTGAAATCAAGCGGTGTTTTCTACACACGCTGTGTCTACACAGGTGCTCATTTATGGAGGATCGGATGACAGGAACACTGAGACAGAGCTGGGCGTGCTTGTGCGCGCCTGTCATCCCAGCGCTCAGCAGGCTGAGGCAGGCGGAGGCTGCCAGCCCAAGGCCAGCCGGCCGCACAGTGGATGCCACCGTCTCCCACTCACCGACGCAGTCGCAGCACTCGTCCCACAGGGCGCCCAGGCACAGCATGCACTCCTTGCAGCACGAGCAGTTCCCCTCGCCGGGCCGGCACTGGCACAGCTCCTAGACAGAGATGGGCGGCGTCAGCACTGTGCTTCAGGAGGCCACACTCCAGCGCCGTGGGCAGCAAGCCCCACGGCCCCTGTGCTGTAATCGTTACTTTCGTGCAATTCTGCGCTCAATGTTGTCAACTAAGGAGCGCAGTTCCGCGATGCGAGGGTATTTATCTTTCCCTCTCCACACATCGGTGGGCACGTATTGGATGCCTTCGCTTCAGCGAGAAAGAAGGCAGACCTCGTGCTTTGTAACCTTGGACTTTAAACCTCCGCGGGCCCTCAACAGGAAACTCAGTGTGAGAAGAAAACCTGCTTTTCAGCTACGCGCTCACTGTGCAGTCCATCTGCAGGTGGGCTGCTTCCCCTGCTGTCCTGGCCTGCTGTCCAGGCACGCACACACAGGCACGCACAGACACACACACATGCACGGGTGCACACACACCCGGCGTGCGCGGCCACTTTCACTGACCTGTGACCCATCACACACCATGCTCGCCGCGCTGGATTACTGACTAAGAAGGTGGCAGTCGTTCCCCTCCCCGCACCTCCCCTCTCGGCACCGTGACTCCCGTCCCTCCTGCAGGGCCGGCGTCTGCGGCCGGGCCCGTGAATTCAGCCTGTCCTGCGATTCCCTTCGCGGACAGGCCGGGAGGGAGTGACTGTGGCAGTGCCGGTCCAGGCCTCAAGAAGCCTGGAGTGCAGCCACGCTTTCTCCCAGGCCACACACACCCAGGCCAGGGCCTCGGGCCAGGCTACCCGAAGCACCAAGACCAGCAGCCACCAAGTGGTCAGCAGCTGACGACCCACCCAGGGAGGAGGCCCGAGAACCAAGCACCCCGCCGTCCCGGCCCCCCACGCCAACCCAGCCCGCGGAGATGGCCAGAGGCGCTGCCGGCTGGGCCCCCACACTCGGCAGTGCCCCCCACACGTGGGGACTGACAGGGACTCTGGATGGGCAGCAAGGCCGGTCCCACAGCCCCAGATTCCACCAGACCCCCACTCCCCTCCAAACCCGACCCGGGAATTCTGTCACCACCACGGCCTGCTGGCTTCTCCCTGGTTTAAGAGTTCCTATATCTTTGTAAAAACACATAATATTTCAGTGTAGGCGGCAAAACCGATCTCACTGTTGGGCTCTGAAGGACCTTGCTGGGTTAGCGGGCCTCCTCCCGCCCACTGCTCGAGCTCTTCTGGGATGTTCCCTGGACAGCGGTCCCCAGCCCAGCCCAGCCCAGCCCAGCCCAGCCCAAGAGGAGATCAACAACTCGAACAGCGGGTCCGGCCTGGGGACGCTCTCCCAGCCCTAACCCCCTTCCACAGGCCACCTCGTCCTCAGGGTCTGCTGCCTGGCTGTCACCTCCACTCCGACTCGCTGCTGGGGGCTCCGCAGCTGCTGCGTGAACCACGGACCTCTCTGCTCCGGGCTCCAGACAGCTGCGTGGAGTTCAGCCCCAAGACAGAGGTGTGGGGCCAGGTCTGTGAATCTGTCAGGGGCTCCAACAGGAGCCGGTGGCAAGTGTGACTGGGGAGGCCCAAAGGCCGCACGCAGGCACGGGAGGGAACAGAAAAGCTCCAGCTCGGGGTCCAGTCCTTTGAGAGGCCTGGCTGCAACCGCCTCCTGACAGGCGGAGACATTCCGACCCAGTAAGACAGTCCTAGCGATGCAGTGAGCCCAGCCACGGTCACTTCCGGCCAAACTCGCCCTGGCTACATCAATGCACCGGCCGTCTGTTATTCCCTGCCTGCACCCATGAGATCGGATTCTCTCTTGGCCTCCTCGTGGTTCCTGCAACCCTGCAGGAAGCAGTCCTGCTCTTCACTGAGATCACGGCCATCACACATCGCCCTCGTCATCACCACCACCATCCCTCGGGCAGGAGGACTGGGGCGGAGCAGGCTCTCCCCTCCTCCTCGGGCCGACTTTAAAATCAGAGTGGCCTAAAACTGGTTGGTTTTGGGTACTGACATGCTGTCAGTGTGCTACTTTCATACAATTTCAACTACTGATTTTTATTTGTTCGTTTGTTTTTTGCGGCACCAGGGATCCAACTCACAACTTCACACCTGCCAGACAGGTGCTTAAGTCACTGAGCCAAACTCCAGGCCCTGGTTTTCTGAGGCAGGGTCACACTATGTAGCTCAGGCCGGCCTTGCTCTCGCATTGTAGCCCAAGCTGGCCTCCAACTCACAACGCTCCACCTACCTCAGCCTCCCGAGTGCTGGGATTAAAGGCGTGTACCACCACGGCCGGCTTCAACAACTGATTTCAGTGAGGCTTTAAATGTTTTTAAAAAGTGACTAAGGCCATACAACCACTGCTTCTCTATGTAAATACTGTGTTGGACATAATATTTATCCGGATGAAATTCATCTCATGCATCTCTAGACTACCAGAGTCAGCCCATCACAGATTCTGGCTTGACATTTTTTGAAACACTGATTTCAACTCTTTGATTTCTCCCTCTTTGGGAACTCTCACCAGCACACAGCAGCACTCTGCAGAACCGCGCTACGCTGCTGACTCACTCACAGTCCCGTGTCTCCGGTGACCTAAGGTGCCAGCGCGCACCGGTGCCCAGCCTTCTGCAGCCTCCCGGGGTGGGGGCGCGCAGCTCAGGGGTGGAGGGGGGTCCTGGGCTTGCTCCTCAGTTCCGGACAAACAAATAAATGAAACAGAAAGAGCAAGAGAAAGAGAAGCAGCACAGGGCAGGCCTTATTGAGAAGTGCAGATTCCTAACCACAAACTCCAAACCTGGGGTGCAGCTGGGGGATGAGCACAGCCTGCAAGCAGGGGCCCAGTGCCCTGCCCAGCCCCTTGGAAAGCCAGCTGCAGGCCCCGACTGACTGAAGCCTGGAAAACTGGACCGCAGAGCCCCGCTGCGTGACCTGCTTCCTGACAGCCTGCCTGGCTTGGCGCCGGAGCCAGGGAACTTCTCTCAATATGGACTTTTAAAAGCACCATCAGAGTTAAGGATGCCGTCTCTCGGGCTGGTAAAAGCTGTCATCCAGTCAGTCACAAGCAACTTTCTTAGTCAAGACATTTTAATTTCGGTTATGCACAGAAAACCCCTTTACTCTCAGAGGTGCTTGTATTACTATTAAGGAGAAACAAATTAGAAAAGAAACATAATTATTCAAGGAATACAACGCTTCCTTTTGCAGCTTCCAAACCTCAGTTTACTGAATGAATTGCTGCACGTGAGGCTGAACTCAAAAGGGGGTCAGCCTCCTGCGGCCCCTAGCAAGCCAGCCTCTGGAGCGCTGGTCACGCCAGCCACGGCCAGGACTCTGCAAGGGGACAGTGTGTGGTGCCGAGGTTCCGCTAACCAGTGGGACGTGAAAGCCAGCGGCCTGTTTCGTGGGTGACCCGCGCCTGGAGAGCCCTGCTGAGTCGCAGGCGCGCACACCTGGGGCCTCCTGTGCTGACCCGTGCCCTGGGGACACACAGTGGCGGCCATCGGGAGACGGCAGGTGACTCTGGGAGAAGCTGCATTCCTGTACCATTAAACCGGCAAAATCCACAGTCAGCGCGGAGCTGCACCAGGTGCGTGACCTCGGCACTCAGGTGCAACACCCAGAACCACAGGGGAAACAACAAGAGCACTGCAACGGTCAGGGACAGATCCAAGTGACTGCGTGCAGGCGGCGATACTCTCGCTGGTATTTTTCTGTCCACTTTACTAAATAAATAAAGAAATAAAAATAAAGAACTCTGTCCTAAGAAAATTTAAACAGATAAATTTTAGTAATCTGAGTAAACACCCTGCCGAATGTGCCCAACCCTCCTGTCCTCTGCGACTCACAGCAGCAACCTTTTCAGGGGGCCGGGAAGGGTGAGAACCTCAAACCCACCTCTCAGCCTTCACCAGCGCCTTTCCTGGTTTCCAAAACACTTGTCACTTTCCAGGAGGGAAATGCTGCATCGGTAAGTTTAGCGGATGTCATTTAGAATCTCAAAAGTCTCACTGCAAACCAAGACAGCAAAATTGAGCTGGGCAGTGCAGGCCTGTAATCCTAGCACTTGGGAGGCTGGGGCAGGAGGATTCCAGGCCGGTCTAGGCTACATAACCGAGTTCAAGGCCAACCTGCACTGCACAGTGAGACCCTGTCCCAAAAAAAACAAAACAAAAGCGAGAACAAAAATGTATGGGTAGATTGGCTTCATGACTACTGTTCTCTGTGTGGTTTTTTTTTTGGTACAGGGATCAAACTCATGACCTTGCATTCAACAGGCAGACACTGTGCTGCTGAGCTATATGCCCGGCCCACGACTAGTGTTCTTAAGCAAGAAACAAACCAAAACAGTGAATTCTGCAAGAACCACTGCGAAAGGCAGCAGAACACAGCTCCAGGAGGGACTCGCGCTCTTCCCCTCTCGCAGGCTTCTCCACACAGACTGCTGAATGACGCCTGCCCTGGCCATATTTGGAAGCCTATGCTTTAATTGTTTTGGCAGCAAGGGACCTGTGGTTAGGATGAATGTTCCTAAATATAAAACACACTTGCAAGCCTCTGAACTCAAGTACTGGAAATACAAAAGAGAAACAACTCAAAATGTAACTGTGTTGCATCAAGAGTTACACAAAAAATTACCCCATTTAAATCAACCAGACTGTTTTATTCAGAACACTTAAACACTTCACCTTTAGACGTTTCAGCTATGAGGAAAAAAAAAATCTATAAACAGAAAGGCTAGAGTCCAGATAAAAGGAGATGCATTGCCAGATATGGTAGCACATATCTGAATAGTCTCAGCTATTCAGGAGGCTGAGACAGGAGGATCATTTGAGCTCAAGAGTTCTAGAGTAACTGGGCAACAGAGTGAGACCCACAGACCAAAAAATATGTATCTTTAATGTTATCTTAAGTTATAAAAGACTCTGGGAAATGTCTACTAGAATAGAAAGGAAGGAATAAAAAGCCAGCCAAATTTCTCCCACTCTGGTAAATTCCTATGTATTTCTAATAAAATAATGATTATAACTTAAAAAATAACCACTTCACTATTATAAAAAACCTGTCACTATCATTTAAGCTGTGTAACAGTACATCCTACAGGTCAAAGTTCAGAAGCAGCCCTTAGATTTTTTGCCTCCTCCACCCCAAGGGCACCTTACCTTCCCCCACACCTCCTGAACTGCCAGCTTCTGTTTAACATCACTGTAGCTCAAAGTCTCTGCTCCTAAAGCAGAACATGCAGTGAGCTGAAACGTGAACTTCTCTTTGGAGCGGGATATTTATGTATTTTCCAGACTTCTCCATGACTAAACTTGGGTACTGCTCGGTTGCACGGAACATGTGGTCAAACCAAACAGTGTTCACTCAAGTCCAAAATAGACTGACTCAGAGCTTCCAGTAACAAGCTGCCTCCTTCTCCACCACAGCCCCTAGGCGCTTTCTGTCCATCCCTAACAGGCCTTGAGCTCCGAGCTACACATGCATTATACTGAGCCTCAGTGACCCCCGAAGGTAGTCACTACACTCATTTATCAAATGAAGTCGTGAACTGTATGCATCGTTAACTAGTAAGTGGCTGATTTGACTCCAGTTGCAGTTAGATGTTCCAATGTTTTTAAACACTGGAAAAATAAATACAAAGCTTACTTCTCCCTAGCTTAACATTTTAACATATATTCACCTCTCACCCCCTGCCCCCCAGCAGTGCAGGGGATTGAACCCCAGGCTTTTGCACTGAGCTACATCCTCCGCCCCTCTTATTTTTGAAACAGGGTCTGACCAAGTGGCCCAGGCTGGGCACAGCCTTGTGACCCTCCTCGCTCAGCCCCCACAGTGCAGAGGTTCCAGGCGCGCCCCACTAGGGCTGGCTTATTACTCTTCCTTGGGGAGAAAGAGCCATGATTAGATTCCCTCGATCTCGGGGTTGCTGGGTCAGGCGCCTCTCCCTCGGCACACAAGTGCAGCTGGAAGCGCCAGTGCCAGACTCGCTGCTGTCCGTGAAGCCGAGCGAGGCCTCACAGGCGCTGCGGACAGTGCCTGAGATCTCCGGTGGGCACAGCTGCCCGAGCAGTGTCACCTGAGACGCAAGCTCAGGGTGTGAACAATATGAATAGGGTTGTGTCTGTAAACGTTCACAGCGGGCTAAGTGGCTGTTAGGTATGAATTCAAGTGTTCTTAATTAAAACGCACCTAGCTGAACTTACAAGAACTGAAAATAGAGGTTTTGAGACAGTGTCTCACTAAGTTGCCCAGGCTGGGTGCAGACTTGGGATGTTCCTGCCTCAGCCTCCCACAGAGCTGGGATAACTGAGATAATCTCTTGTGCTTTCCATTGTAAGGCTTTTGGTTACTTAAGAAACTGAGTGTTAAGAGTTAAAGATTGTTTAAATGTTGGTGTGTTACAAAATGTTTTCAAAAATCAGTTTGTAACTGTTTAAATGAACAGTTATTATCTTACATTATAACACATCATGTATGTATCTGGGACTGGAAATGCATACACCAGAAGACAAAACCTGCTGTGAGTCTAAGCTTTAATGTTAAATTTACAGAGCTAAAACTACGTAAGCAGAAACAAAAACAAAACAAAAAAAAACCTAGAAGTTTAATGCACATAAAGAAACCAAAAAAAAAAAAAAAAAAAAAAGAAAAAAAAAAAGAAACCAACGGGAGCTCTCTTTTATATAACATACATGGTATCTAGACCTTAAACATATAAAGTGATCAGAGTTTTTAACGTCCCCTTCAGTTTGGTTCTGCTAGTCAAGACTTGATCTATACCTCAACAAGCATTTTGTAATTGTATAAATGAGACACACATATATATTGGGAAATAAGTCTATCTGTGGTCAACAGCACTATTTCCTAAACGCGAGGATGTCCACGAGTATTCTGTGGCTCCCATCATGCTGTGACACCGTGGAAACCTGTTAGAAGAACCTAAATTCTGCCTTAACAGTTAAACTGAGTGAATATATGTAAGAGGTTTCCATGTAGCTGTGACGCTAATCATCGCTAACCTCATGGCGTATTAAAAGCATTTATGTTCCCCAAGTGTATGAGCCCTTGGAAGCATAAAATGTAGGAAAGCACCTTGCCATGCAAGCAAAACCCCGCGCACCAATGGACTTCTCCGGGCTGGTGCTGGTGACGGTAACGGAACTGCATTACGACAGCTCCAAGTACTGCAACACTCTGCAGCCCAGGCACTGCCGCTCCGAGGACTGAACACCGGGCATCGGTCACCTGCAGAGCACACCCGTAAACACGAACACCTGACTTGATAAACACTGATGTCATTCCACACTTGGCAAACCTCTGCTTCTGTCTGTGAACCCTGCATCAGGTGACGAACACAACCACAGCCGCTTCCCCAGAATCGTGCAATGAATGAAGTTTGTGAACCAAGGTAGCACTGCACTTTATACTAAAATGAGAAATTAAATGTATTTTTCGAGATAATAAAATGGATCTAATAGTTCTAATATAACATCATCATAACTGTTATCCTACCATGTTATGTTTATGTTCCTCTTGATTCTAAATTTTCTTTATAATGCTTCATAACTGTCACCTGTTAGCACTCCACAGACACGTGACTCTAAAGAGGCAACCTCGGCAGCAGGCTATGATGGCAGCCGTCCCCTGCAGGACAGATGGAATCCACGCCACCTCTGAACACAAACACCGACTGTGGTTAACAGAAGAGATAGCTGTTCGCTAGCCAGACTGTACTTCCAAGTGTCCAATATCCAGACAGAATTAGAGTATTTAAAGTCTGCTATTCCACTCCAAGCCTGGTGCAACTGATCTTCTGGGTGTTCAACAACCAAGGCCTGGAGGCCAAAGCCGAGCAGGATAACCGGGCCAATGCTTTGGCCCTGACCCCCAGGTCAGCCAGAACCAACGCACGGTGGGCCCCTGCTAAGAGGCTCCTATAACTCTGGAGAGCCGTCCGACATCCCGAGCAGAGACTACTAGGCCCAGAGGGCGGGAGTCAGTCAGTGTGCACTGTGCTAAAGGAGAGGCCCCATAATCCCAGCACTCGGAGGCTGAGGTAGGAGGAGCGTTGTGAGTTCAAGGCCGGCTTGGGCTACAACGTGAGCGCAAGACCGGCCTGCACTACATAGTGCGACCCTGCCTGAAAAAAACTAGGGCCGGGAGTTTGGCTCAGTGGCTTAAGCGCCTGCCCTGGTTTTGAGTTTGATCCCTGGTGCCGCAAAAGAGAAAAAACAAAACAAAACAAAAAAACCATAAAGGAGAGACCCCAGAGCGTGAGGAAGTCGTCTGGCCAAGCAAGACTGTGGCCCGTCCTGGCCGATGACACAGCTGGGAGCAAAAAACCAGAGGTGCTGGACTGGGGATGCGGCTCAGCAGCACAGCACCTACCTGGCAAGGGAGAGGTCCCGAGTTCGATTCCCGGCACCAGACAAAACAAAACCACCAGAAGTGTTAAGGGGCTCCTCACGTGGCCCCGAAAGTGATGCCTGAGGAGCCATAATACCCTTGACAAAAAATATATAGACCAATTCTGATTTAACATGGGTCTTACTTTGACGTGGTCTTAAACACCCAGCAGGAAAATATAACAAAAAATTAATTAGAGCACTAGCACTACTGAACACAGAGAGCTAGGCTAGAGGTCACAAAGCACTCCACACACCAGCCAGCCGCTGACCCTCTCAGCTGCACCTGACTCCCGGGCCAACCGGCCAGTCTGAAAACGTGTCCCTCAGCCACTTAGCACATTCCCCGTATGTTATTTTAGCTGGCCTATAAAGTCTTCAGTACTACAAGGTAGAGACCGGATACGAGTTCTAAGCCCACAGTAAAGAAATGTAATGGCCCAGTGATCACAAAAACATAGATATATTTAGCGCATTCTTTGGTCACTGCTATAATTAAAATTTTGTAAATTATATTTTTTTAAACAAACAGGAAAGAGTCTGCATGCTGTTAAACTCTACCTGTTGTATTTGGGGAAACACCTCAAAACAAATAGACATTAATATTAAAGACAAAGAGCTTATGTCAAATGGTACCTAGTTTTGTTGACTTCTACAATTCACCAATATTCTACAAGTTCCCTGTGCCAGCATGAACCACTGATGGTACACGCATGACTGTCCCACTGAGTGGCTTGAACACTGGTGGTACAAACAGATCTAATCGCTTTTACCAGCCTTTTTACTAATAATGAAAAGCTTATACAGGGACTGAATCTAGTTGCTTGAATCTGAATAATTATTGCCCGAATATAAATATTAATATTATTCATACAAATTAAAATAGCATTAATTACAGATGTACTCATTTTATAATTAAATAATTTCATATTCATGAATAGTTTATCAATAATTAATTCTCTAAATTTTAACATGGAAAGCTTACAAGTACCCCACTGAGGGTGTATTCTGTACGCATTAGAACTGCGGCACCATAGATTAGCTCCGCAATAACTGTTACACCACTTTAATGTTTCCCAAGGAACCAACACCTTTCTTTGCACTCTTGTAATCAAAGATCCCCTGAGAAGCGGTACAAACAGCCCAAGGGGAGAGTCACGCGTGTAGCACTGGTGGTTCGAGCTTCCCGGCAGTGAGACGGCAGCGAGACGCAGGAATTACAGCCTCGCTGTGAACGTGTGAGCGCAGCTGTAGGAGAAGCTTACGCACCAATGATTTGCTGTCTTCACCCTCTTTTCCAGACTACTGAGACAATGGTCCATCACGTTGGGGCACAATTATAATGTAAGCACACGTTTATTAAATATCAAGCTGATAGGTATTTCATAATTGATTAGAGGTCTCTGACCAAGTTTCTGTTCTGCTGCTTCTGCTGAATTCAACTGACCTTGACGGTGACTACCGCCCAGCTGCAGACCTCCGATGAGCGTGAGTCAGAGTCACTGTACCGTCAGGCAGCCTGGGCTCGTCAAGGACGCCCTGCAAGGCCCCCTCCCCGGAACGGTTCTGCATATGGGAACGCCTTCAACTATGCTCACTCTGCATGGGACCCTTCCCCTTGTTCCAGAGTGTTTCCACATTATGATAAACAATTCCTGTGTTAGAACGAATCTGTTCAAGGCTAGCCTGCCTGTCAATATATGCCTCAATACCTGTAACTAACTATGTGACACTTTGTCACTTGCTCTGTACCGTCTACCTTGTTTGGATCGAACTCACAACCCTGAGCCTGTCGGGCAGGCACTTGTGCCACTGAGCTACACCCCCGGCCCTGTCTGTACCTCCCACTTCTAAATACTATATAAACGAAGCTCTCTGTAAACTCAGGGCTGCTGCCTTTGTGGAATTATCCTGCGACAGCCCAGTGCTCCTTCTTGTCTCCTGGGTGCCGTCTTCCTTTCGGTTGGGTTTGGCTTGGGAATTTCCCCACAACAATCACACAACAAAACCCACCCTCCTTTGCTCCTTAGATCAGCCAGGGTAGGCTTCTGATGCACGGCCAAGATCAGCCCCTCCTCAGAGCCAAGCAGTAAGAAGGGGGACCCTTGGCCCCCCTGCACCCCTTAAGAATAAGGGACTAAGTCTTGTAGCGGGGTGGGGTGAAGCAGAAGTAAACTAGGTAGAAAGGAGACAAGGAAAATCATAACTCAAAACTGTACTTTCAAGAAGACAGCAATCTTGGGGACCCAAAGTAACCTAAGGTGTCCACGCCAGCATCTCCTGGGCTGCAGAGGCTCCTCAGGAATGCTCAAAGTCCACAAACTGACTTAACTGAGGGAACAAAGAGCAGGAATCTGATCCTAAGATAAAGAAACTGGTTGAAAGAATTCAAAGAATGTCAAATTACTCATCTTAAAAAAACAAAAAACCAGCTCCCTCCTGGGTGTGAACACATTTCCCAGCAACTCAAGAGAAGCATGGATGGCCCTGTCCCAGGAAATAATGCACCCTTCTCTTTGGGGGCCCACACTGCTTCTCTGAGCATGTGCTTTCACTTTCTAGTAAACCCCTATGCACAGCCCACTGACACATCCTGAGAATCCCTTGTGAGTTTGAGACCAGTCTGGGCTACAACATAGAGTTCAAGGCCAGCCTGAACTGCACAGTGAAACCCCGTCTCAAAAAACAGGGTCGGGGATGTAGCTCAGTGGCTGAACCACCTGCCTAGCAGGCAAGAGGTTATCAGTTCGATCCCCAGCACAAAAAAAAAAAAAAAAAGTTACTCTTCTGCACTGTCCTCTACTGACAGCCCTGCTGTTGCTGGAACCCCGCAAGCTGTCTAAAGCTAACAAGAAATGAAAATCTGGCAGTCTGGAAAGTTCTTTCCAAAAGGCTAATCATTTTTAAAACATATTTTACTACATTTGTATTAGGGAAAACCTACAATATGACAGAAAATCTCCATTTCTGAATGCCAAAACACAGAAATTTTATTTAACTATCTAACCAACTGTGGAGAAAGACATTACTCTACAAACATCTAACATCCTGGTGAGACTTTAATCCTCTATGTAAAATGGATTGGGAGGACAGTGACTTAACTACCACTAGATTTTATGAGTTAAGATTTATTGCACAAACATCCAAACCAGGATTGGTGGTGTGTATGCCTGTAATCCCAGCACACTAGGAAGCTGAGGCAGGAGGACTGCAAGTTTGGGCCCAACATGAGCAATACAGTGACTCTGCAAGACTTTATGACAGAAGAAAAAACCGAAAAAGGCCCTGGGTTCAAACTCTAACACTACGACACACAAAAATAAAAAGTAAAAAATAAAAAAATGCCAGGTCATAAACGGAACCCAATAAACCGAGGAAGGCTCTCGCCTGCGTCTGGGGCTCCGTTACTGATGAGCGTCCCCAGCCTCTGACGGGCCAAGCTGGGGCGGGGGCGGGGCGGGGGGCTGTCAGCCTGCACAAGGACCACACGCACTCGAGGACGCGGACCCGGAGGGCCCGGCCTGGGTCCTCGCCCAGAAGCTGCAGCCGGTGACACTCAGAGCCAGCTGCTCAGGGATAAAAAGCTACAGGATTCCTGGATTTTCCCTAACCCAGTCTGCATCCAAACGGGACAGGAATACGGAAACGCCTCGGTGACCCAGCCACGGCGCGCCGAGCAGACGGGGCCACAGGAGGGCCCGATTCGCTGATGTCAATCTCCCCGGAGTCGCCGAAAGCTGGAAAGGGCTCCACCTCCACGGGGGACAGCGCGAGGGAGGCGGCCTGGGGCGCATGCGCATGCGCACCGGAACCTCCAAGCTGCTGGGGAGTGGGGGGCGGGGCGGCAGGGGCAAAGGGAACCCCAGCCCCGCCCGCTGCCCCGGCCGCCCCGCTGCAGGAAGGGACAGCGTGGGGCGGCCTCCTGCTCGCGGCGCGGGCGTGCGTGTTCCAACCTGACCAACATTCACCGTCAGTTAGAAATACGCACGGCCGAGCTTTGTGTCCTGAACTGGTCACACGGCACTGACAGGTCAGAGCGTTCTGTTACAGTTACGCTGATTTTGGATAAGGGCTGACTATTTGAGGATGTTTTACCTGTTTTAATTAAATGCCCATTTGACCTAAGTAAAGGTTGTAAAAGTCATGTTCGGCATAGTTGCAACCTAGTATTATGTAATTACTGATGCTTACACAATACGCATTTACTTAATTAGATTTGCTCTTAACATTCCTGTTTATTTTAGATTAAGACATTACAAATACTTAAGAGTTTGCTTAACTTCATTTTTTTCACTACCAGAAATTAAAACCAGGACCTTCTCACTGAGCGCTATGTGCCCAGCTTTTTTTTATTTTTTGAGCCAGTGTATCGCTAAGTAGCCCTGGCTGGGCTTGAATTTAGGGATTCTCCTGCCTCAGCCTCCCCGAGTGCTGAGATTACAGGTGGGCAGCACTGCATCAGGCTTTTAAGTTTGAGGGTCTCAGTGTCTTTTTTTATTGTACAAACAGCAATGAAGCTGGATCTTAAAAAGTCACACTATACAAATAAATTAACTGTTTGTCATTATAAGAGTATTTTCCACTCAAAAATTTAGAAAATATGTAGAAACAGAAAGAATAAATCATTTACTGCTCTAGCATCCAAACACAGATTGTCCTGAATATTTCGATATAATTCCTTCTGGGTCTTTGTTCTATATTTAGGCAATTCTTTTTAATAATGTACTTTTGTATTCTATACTTCTCATTAGCATTGTTTCTTTATAAAAAGAAAAAAGTATTTGTTAGTTTATGAAAGCTCTGTGTTGTTTAAAGGTCAAATAGAGGAATGTGCCTTGGGAGTCAGAAGCAGCTGTCCTGTGCTGCTTTAATCCAGCGTGTGTTTAGATAAGCTTTTAGTTCTCCTCGTGGTTTGTGGGTTTTGTTAGAATGGAGAATCCACAGTGAACTGTCCCGGGTTTTGAGGGTGAAGTAGGGTGTTCTCTGACCTTGGAAGCACTTTTGGGCCAGGTTTACAGTGGTACATCCCACACAGGCTCGACACACTCTCTCCGGGTGTGCAACCGTGTGGGTTTTCACAGGCCCATTCCACGGAACTGCTGCCACAGCCGGGCAGAGACTCCCCTCACCGCGGAGAGCCCCGCTGCCCGCCCTGTCTGTCCCTGCGGTGTCGCCTTTCCAGAAGGTTGTGCGGTGGGTGGCTATCGATCCAGCCCCTGAAACTGCCACCTAACTGCCAAGCAGGCTGGAAAGCGCTAGGGTGATGCACCAACAACCTGGGACCCTGTGCTCGGCTGTTTTCATGAACTGTAATGTTCAGAGCCTCCTAAAAATGATCATAAACACCAGCCAAAGGTACTTACAAAGCATTATGAGCTGCTTTCCATTCTTAGAAAAAAAGGGTTAAAAAGGACCTGGTGAATTCCAAGGGTGAGAGCTGGGATTCTGACTGTCCCCCCAAAGCATGTACTGAGGGCTTGGCCCCCAAACTATGGTGCCATCAGAAGTGGAGGAACCTTTAAGAGGCGAGGCCTGGTGGGAGGAAGCTGGGTTGCTGGGGGTGTGGCTGAGAGGACACTGGCTCCGCCCTTTCCTGTCTCTCTCTCTCTCTCTCTCTCTCTGCTTCCTGGTCACCACGATGCACTGTGTCGCCACCAGCCCGCAGTAACTGGGCCAAGGGCCCAGGGTCCGCACATCTAAACTGTCAGTCAGAATAACCTTTTCTTCCTTAAGATGATGGCCTCGGGGACCTTTCCATAGTGACGGAAAGCTAACACACCAGGCTGGAGCACAATACTGACCCATGTTGTCACAGGTCTTCTAAAAACAAACAAAAAGTACAAACAGTAAAGAGCTCGTTAAAAGCAAAATGCTCTGTACCAATTTCTCTCTGAAGCAGCTCAATCACTCAGTACACAAGTAAGGAAGCACCAAGACAATCTTGAGGTTTACAGTTAGATTTCCTTCCAGTCAGAGGCACAAGGTAAATATTTACAGCGGGACCACCCTCGTGTAGCACCGCGTAGGCGGAGCGGAATGACTAGGGCCTTGCAACCATTCTGGTAAAAAATATTTATAAAACTATGAGCTTCCAGGGTAAACCTTTATACTCAGTTATTTTATGAGTGCAGAGAGGTCAACATAAACAAATGTCCTGACTTATCCTTCTGGTACAGCATTTCAACACTACACAGACTGTTCAAATCAAGTCAACCAGAACTAGACTCATAAATTCTCTGAGAGGGAAGCAGTGTCATTCAGTAATCTTCTATAGCATCCCATCTTTGTCCTTCTTGGAGTACTTAAGCCCCCATCAGTCAAATCAGACAGTTCAAAGAACAGCTATCAGGGCTGGGAGTTTGGCTCAGTGCCTTAAGCACCTTTCTGGCAGTCCTGAGGCTGTGAGTTCGATCCCCGGTGCCACAAAAAAAAAAAAACAAACAAAACAAAGAACAGCTATCACTATTCCTTTTTAAAACGTCAACACACACGTGACCTGCTACGTGGGGGACCTTGCTGGAGACTCCATGTATCCCAGAGCAGAGCAAGGCTGTAGCACCGGCCAGCCTCTGTCAGGTCATCAGTCACTCGAGAACTTCTTAGAAGTCGTGGGCCTTTCCCGAATTAGGAACACAACCCTGGGGATGCCCTAAAGCCATTAGGAGCACCTAGGTAACCACTGCTGGTATGGGAAATGCAAAAGAACTGACCCGTGCTTCAGCGGAAGAGAAGAAGCCTAGTCTCCAGCAGACCAGTCAGGTTACCCACACACTAAGGCCTCTGGGAGAAGCAGCAGGCTTGTGGAGATAGGCCAGCTACCCACCAGCACCCACAGCAAGAAAATCGGCCAACACAAACAAGCTGAGAGTACTCTCCAGGGAACCCACTCCAGGACCCCAGGCCGCCCTGCCCCGTGACTCCTGCAGGCTGCTATGCACAGCCAGCCTCCGGAGCACGGCTGGGGAGGGGGGTCGCCACAGGAGAGAGACAGAAGTGAGAAGAAAATGGATCCCGACAGAAGCAGACAGTCCAGGAGACATGGGCAGTGCACAAGCACTGAGACTCCCAGTGAGTATCCTCTGAGAGTCTAAGAGAATGATCTTAGACAAACAAGTAAACAGCATTACTAGGAATGATTAATTAGCAAACAACAAGGATTTTTGAAATTTAAAAGTTATTGCTAAAATGTAAAAAAAAGAAAAAAGAAAAGAAAAGAATAAAAAGCTGGAGATATAGCTCAGTGGCATAAATGCCTGCCTGGCAAGCGCAAGGTCCTGAGTTCGATTCCTGGTACCAAAAAAAAGAAAGAAAGAAAATGAAAACAAAAAATCAGTAGAAGGGAGTTTGGTTCAGTGGCTTAAGCGCCTGCCTGGCAGGCGCAAGGTTGTGAGTTCCACACTCAGTACCACAAAAAAAAAAAAAGTCAGGCAGGGTGGCACACGCCTTTAATCCTAGCACTCAGGAAGTTGAAATAAGAGGAGCTTTGTGAGTTCAAGGCCGGCTTTGGCTACAACGTGAGCCCAAGGCTGGTCTGAGCTACATAGTGCGACCCTGCCTCAAAAAAACTAGGGTCGGAAGTTTGGCTCCGTGGCTTAAGTGTGAGGTTGTGAGTTCAATCCCCAGTGCCACCAAAAAAAAAAAAAAAAAAAAAAATTTGTACAAAGTATTCAAAGGTAAGACCAAAGAAATTTCCAGAATGAAGCTAATAAGATGTGACAGGATAGATACGGCTGAGTTCCTTTTGCCCAAATCAGCTAAAACCTTATGGCCACAAAAAAACCTGCACACAGAAGTTTATAGCAACATCATTCGTAACTGACCAATCTTGGAAGTGGTCAAGATGTCCTTCAGTAGGTGACTGGGTTAAAAAAAACTGTGGCACAGCCACACAACAGAATACTAATCAGTGACTATGCACATACAACAGAACAGTAACCAGCAAGGAAGGAAAGGTGCCATTACACCATGAAAAGGCATGGAGAAAATAAATGCATATTGGCAACCCACTCGGGACCCCTTCTATCGCTCTCCCAGACAGATGCTTTCTTTCTCTCAATAAATATATTCTGCTCTTAAAAAAAGAAAAATAAATGCACATTGCTAAGTGAAAGAAGCTAATCTGTATGATTCCAATTCTGTGACATTCTGAAAAAGGCAAAACTGCATATATGATGTGAAAGTCACTTGCCATTGAGAATTTGGGAACAATACTGAAAGGAGAAAAGGCTTACTTCAGTTTCCAGGGGGTTCAGTCCACGGTTTTACTGATTCCAAGGCAGAAACACATGGCAGAGGGCACAGGGGAGGAAAACTGCTCGCCCCATGGCAGTCAGGAAGCAGAGCGAGACGGATGGAGCCCGAGACGACAACACAGTCCACCCTGCAGCTCACACCCTCAGTAGCCGCCTCCAGCCAGGCTTCGCCTCCCAGCAGCACAGTGAGCCAAGAACGCATGAACGGGTGAGCCCACTGAGGAGCACGTCCCCCTCCCACCACCCACTCGCCTTCCCAAAGCGCCCCCTCTGAACACACGGACGAGACACGCCGCAGCAGACAATAAAAAGCAGGAGTGGCTGCTAGGAGTTTGGGAAATGGAGGGAAACACGAATAAGTGGAGGACAGGTAAGTTTTAGGGCAGTGAGCCTATTGGGGATGATAGTGTAATGGTGGACAGGTGACTGCCTGCACTGTCAAAACCAACAGAAAGGTATAAAGGTAAACTCTGCTGTGAACTATGGATCCTAGCTTATAATGTATCAATATTGGTTAATCAGTAGTAACATGTATACCACACTAATGCAGGATGTTAATAATATGGGACACTTGCCAGAGGGGAGGCATAAAGGAATCTGTACTCTCTGCTCAAGTTTTCTGTAAACCTAGAAAACAAAGGAGTCTATTATCAGGTGGTAGCACACACAATCCCTTCTACAAGAGAGGCTGAGGCATATTTGAGGCCAGCTGGGCAACTGAGCAAGATTCTCTCAAAGCTGGGCGTGGTGGCGCACGCCTTTAATCCCAGCACTCGGGAGGCTGAGGTAGGAGGAGTGTTGTGAGTTCGAGGCCGGCCTGGGCTACAACGCGAGTGCAAGGCCGGCCTGAGCTACACAGTGTGACCCTGCCTCAAAAAAACCAGGGCTGGGAATTTGGCTCAGTGGCTTAAGCGCCTGCCCTGGCAGGCGCGAGGTTGTGAGTTCAATCCCCAGTACCGCAAAAAAAAAAAAAAAAAAAAAAAAAGATTCTCTCAAAATAAAAAGGGGCTGGGGGTGTAGCTCAGTGGTGGAGCACTCTTGGGTTCAGTCCTTATTACCTCCAAAAAAAGGTTAATTACATTAAAGTAAATCCTAGCTGGGTTTACCACAGAAACTGACAAGCAGACCCTGAAACTCACACAGAAATGCAAGGGACCCAGCAGGCCAAAACAGTCTTAGAAAAGAACAAAACTAGAAAACGCATGCTTCTTGACTTTTTTTTTTTTTTTGGTGGCACCAGGGGCTGAACTCACAACCTTGTGCCTACCAGGCAGGTGCTTAAGCTGCTGAGCCAAACTCCCGGCCCTAGTTTTTTGGGGCAGGGTCGCACTACGTAGTTCAGGCTGGCCTTGCTCACGTTGTAGCCCAAGCCGGCCTCGAACTCACAATGCTCCACCTACCTCAGCCCCCCGAATGCTGGGATTAAAGGCGGGCGCCTCCCCGGCCGGCCCTTACTGTTGTGTGAAGGTATCAGCGGCTATGGTAACCAAGGCAAGGTAGTTCTGCTGTAGAGACGGCGTGTGGACCAACAGAGCAAGACTCAGAGCTCAGAAACAAACGCTGACATTCACGGTCAGATGACTGACAGGGAGAGAGCAGTGAGGCTGGGACAGCAGACGGACCACACACGAGGACTGGGGGGTCCCTGCCTCGCAACACGCACGAGAACCAAGCCGCACTGCTCAAAACAGAGAACTCCGAGGAGCTGCGGACACAGCCTGGTGACGGAGCACTGGCCTGGCCTGCACGAGGCTCTGGGTTAAATGCGCTCGACTGGAAAAGACTGGCACGGGCTCTGGATAGATGCTTCATCCTATAGAAATGGCCAGTCAGCCGCAAAGGAGGTAACTAAGACAGAGGTGATACTAAGCGTTTCCAGAAAGAAGACATGAGCAGCGAAGTCAGAGAACACCACGTCGGCCTTCTCACCTGCAGGGTGGAATGCCAGCACGTGACAGCAATGCCTTCCCACTTCTGGGGGAAGGGAAGAGTGTAACGCGAAGTCTGCGTTCCCACAGACCAGCAGCCAGGGACAGGTGACGGAAACGCAGGGCCACAGAGCCTGCTTCACACACAGCCCTCCCACCAGGCCGCTCACCGGCACGCTGGAACAGCAGGTGGGGGAAACTGACAAGACAGATGGAACAAACACGGTGGGACAGGCCGGAGAGCACGGCGAAGGAAAGTCACTGCGGGATGGGGCCACAGCCGGGGCTGGGGTCAGCAAGAACAAAGGCTCCATCGGAGGAGAAATGGGCCAACAGCAATGACCGATGACGTGAGATAAAGCAAGACGGTTAGCGACTCAAGAAAGACAAAGTTGTCTGTTGTGAGTTCAAGGCTGGCTTGGGCTACACTGTGAGCGCAAGGCTGGTCTGAGCTACATAGTGTGACCCTGCCTCAAAAAACTAGGGCCGGAGCAGGGCATGGTGGCGTATACCTTTAATCCCAGCCCTCGGGAGGCTGAGGTAGGAGGAGCATTGTGCGTTTGAGGCTGGCTTGGGCTACAACGTGACCACAAGGCCAGCCTGATGTACGTAGTGTGACCCTGCCTCAAAAAACCAGGGCCAGGAGTTTGGCTCCGTGGCTTAAGTGCCTGCCTGGTAGGCACGAGGTTGTGAGTTCAATCACCGGTGCCACCAAAAAAAAAAAAAAGACAAAGTTGTTCAAGGAAGGTAATGTCATCTGCACCCTGTGTGATGAGACAGTGATTACGATTGGTGTCATCACTGTAACCTAAACACAGGTCGCTGTGAGCAGGAACACACCTGCGGCTACACTCACAAGCAGAGACCCGGGTATAACTGTGGGTGGGGACCGCATGCCCAACCCCAGCATCAGGCACAGTGGGCCTGGGGGTCACCTCCACGGCAAGGTGAGGGTGCTGAGGCACCGAGACACGGGCTCAGGAGGTGCGGAACTGATTCAGCGGCAGGCAGTGGCACCCCCGCTCTGAACACAGGTGTCACTGACTGACGGCCTGAGAGGAGAAGTCCAGGAAATGCCCTTTCCCCACAGGGGTGCGCAGCCCTCAGAAAGTTGCGCCAGAAGCAGAAAATACTGAGGGCAGTGTTTACAGGTGCAAGGAGGCAGATTTCTTGTCTTCATGACTTTCAGAGGGGCGACCCTTGGCAGGTCCCAGAAGCACCCAGAAGTTGGCAGCCCCAATAAAGCCTCCCTTTTCCAGAGTCCCCAGAGAAACGCACTGCTCTTTTTACAACTAAAATTATATTCTGAAGCCAAACATGGTGGCACACACCTGAAATCCCAGCACTCAGGAGGCTGAGGCAGGAGGATCACTGGGAGTTCAAGGCCAGCATAGTTGACATAGTGAGATGCTGTCTCAAAAAGACTCAGAATAAAATAAAACTATACTCTGGATCATTTCACAAAATAAAGGGAAAATTTAAAAGCAAAGAGTGGGGCTATTAATTCCCTCTGCTTACATTAGTAATCAAGAGGTGCTATGTCTTGTTGGTAGGACAGAACAGAAAGATTCAACGTGCTGCAGAAGCAGAAAGGTAACCAAGAGACAAACACAGACCGGTGAGCCAGCCGGCAGCCCGGGGCTGCGCCCAGCAGGCACAAAGGCAGGCCGAGACGCCCATCACTACAGCTGGAAATCGCCAAACGGCAGCAGAGGGGGATGATTTTGCTATGTGGCTAAAAAGCACTCACAGAAGAGAGCAGAGAAGCCATGGACATTCATGAAAAGCAGATCTCCATGGGCACCAGGAGAACGGGGAGAAGGGGGTCAAGGGTTTCACTTTTCACTGTGTGTTCATCTAATGTGTAATCATTATGGACTGCAAACATGGACTAATATCAATTTTTTAAATGCAAAAATATCACTAGTTGAACTTGAGAAGAATGAGGCTGGGTGTGGTGGCACACACCTATAACTTAGGAGGCTGAGGCAGGAGGACTGCTTCTCCCCATCAGTCAAATTACAGCCTGAGTTTTGCCTCCGACCAGATCAGCAGCAGCTTAGATTCTCATAAGACTATGGACCTTACTGCAAACTTCGCATGTGAAGGATCTACACTGTGTGCTCCTCATGATCAGAAGTGGAGCTGAGACAGTGATGCTAGCACTGGGGAGAGGCTGCAAACAGAGATTAACACAGCAGAGAGGGCTGATGGCACAGAGGCCATCATAAATGATTGCTTACAGACTCACAACAAAATACTATCAGTGAGTGGCAAGAGAAATTTAAAGACTTTTAAGTTAAAATCCAACTTCTTTTAGAAAAACGGTCACCACCAACACATCTCAGTAAAACAGAATGGAACATAAAATTTGCTTACTCATGTGACATAGAATTAACCTGCCCAGTAAATTTGATCTGTCACCTCAGGGGAGCATAATACTGTGTTCAAGTTATCAGATAATATGGATGAATTTAAAGCCAAACTAGAACTATGGGGGCAGCAAATGAACATTGGGATCTGTAGACATCTTTCAAACCTTTAGAGAGATTTTGAAAGAGACTGAGCCAGGGCCTCCTTTCTCCTGGCTGGTGCATGATCACCTATCTCCTCCCAGAAGACTCTGAACTTTACTTGCTGTTACAGTTTATACATTGTGTCAACTTGAGAAGCCTAGAAGCTTAATTAAGTAAGGCAGCAGCTCTACATCCTGGGGTGCAGAGCACAAGCAGTTACCTGTTCATTGTGTCAATTTGAGAAGGTCAGAAGTTTAACTGACTCAGCAGGGAGCCAGGGGTCTTTGTAAACATCCTCAGCCTGTCCAAAGCAAGGTAAGGAGATTTGTGGATGCTACACCCACCCTGGGTGGGTGGGGTGCCCTGTGTACTATATAAGGGAGGAGAAGAGGCTTGCTCTTGCCCCCCTTTTATTCTGGCTGCTTCTGCTCGGTGGCTGCCTTGAAGTGTTGTTCCTGTGCCATGCCACCCTGCCTTGGAGCCAGCTGACTGTGGAATGAAACCTCCAAAAACTGTAAGCTAAATAAACCTTTCCTTCCCTAATTTTGGGTGTCAGGTGTTTTGTCTCAGCAACCAGTAAAAAGTAACCAAGACACTTGCCAACCACAAAACACCCCACACTGGGAAAGAATGCATCCATGACCTACCTGTGAATCACATGAATAAACTTCGTCCATGCTAGAAGAGCATCAATGGGCTGAAGTCACAATGATGGTGCCACACTGGAGACCATTTCAGATCTCCATATGTTCTGGATTAAAGTCAAGGCAGAACAGCCCGAGATTACCACAAAAGCACTAAAAATCCTGCTTCCATTCCGAACATCCTATCTTTGTGAAGCAGGGTTTTCTGCAGCAGCAACAGTAACGAAAACGAGATGGTGCAGTCACCATCTAAGTCTAGAGCTCCCACAGATTCTGCATTATGGTAAACTGTATAATCATTTCATTACATATTATGATATAATAATAATAATACTAGGAATAAAGTGCTCAATAAATGTAATGCACTTGAATCATCCCAAACTCCCTGCTCTCACTGTCCATGGAGAAGCTGTCTTCTACAAAACCAGTTACTGCTTCCAAAAAAGTTGAGGACCTCTGATTTACATGAATTTCCACTGACAGATGAGTACAGCAAAGGTTTTAAGACTCTAATTTTAATAATGAATAATGAAGCTACATTGGAACCTGGGAAGTGGCACAGACTCCCCATCTGGCCACAGCACAGCTTCACCTCAGAAGCAGACGACAGACCCCAGAGCCAGCACGAGCCTAAGCAGACACGCTAGACTGGACTTTCCATGTGTAGAATACAATGATGAAAGAATTAATGGTAATTTTTAAGTTGTTATACTGATCTAATAGCTTTGCATTAAGGAGATCTTATCTGTTAGAGATACTTACTAGAATTATGGGTAAAACAGAATCAAGGATTGTGTTGAAATTAAAATACAGCTAGGGTAGATGGTGTGGAAGAGTACAGAGGAAGTAAGGGCATCTTTGAGTTAGTGACTGATCTACCTGACCTGCTGAGTTCATTATACTCTCCTCTGTTCATACTTGAAAATGTCAATAGGAGAAAGTGTAAAAAAGCAACCTATATGGGCCTGGGTTATAGCTCAGCAGCACAGTGCCTGCCTGTCAGGTGCGAGGTTGTGAATTTGATCCCTGGTACCAAAAAAACAAAAAAAAGCAACCTATCAACAACCTTCCCTAGTTAAATGATTTGAAATGCAAAGTAAAGTTTATAAGAGCATGAAATAGTGTCTTGTTACTTTTTCGGTGCTGAGACAAAATACCCAACACCCACAAGCTAAGGAGGAGAGGCCTACTTTAGCTCACAGTTTACATAAGGTTCGGTGCATAGTTGGGTAGCTTCAAGGCAGGGCAGCATGGCACAGGACAAACAGTCCATGGCAGGGTAGCAGGAAGTGGAAGCAGCTGTGAGCCTTTTATCCCACCCAGACACTCAGGGTAGGTCTTCCCATTACCCACATCCAGAACTATGCTAAACCAATGGGTGGACTAATTAAGTTATCTCACAACCTGAATCCAGCCACCTTTGAAAAGTCCCGCCTATGAGAGCCTGAGGCTTTGGGGATACATCTAGAGACAAGCCGTAACAGATGGGAGCAACCCGAATTTGAATTCTTAATAAAAAGGACCAAAATGTCAGAAATAAGCACAAAATGCTTTTGGTCTACCAAAATAATTATTACTCTAGTGGATACATGCAATTACCCTCAAGTGAGGATTACAGTCAAGAGCTAGCTGACTCAGAGCTGGGCGTGGTGGTGCACGCCTTTAATCCCAGCACTCTGAGAGGCTGAGATAGGAGGGGCATTGTGAGTTCGAGGCCGGCTTGGGCTACAACACAAGCGCAAGGCCGGCCTGAGCTACACAGTACGACCCTGCCTCAAAACACCAGGGCCAGGAGTTTGGCTCAGTGACTTAAGCACCTGTCTGACAAGCGCAAAGTTGTGAGTTCAATCCCCGGTGCCGCCAAAAAAAAAAAAAAAAAAAAAGAGTTAGCTAACTCATGCTTCAGACAGTATGCTAATACAGGCTGAGTGCCTGTGATCCAAAATTTCAAAACCTGAAATACTCTGAAGTCCAACTCTTTTTGAGTACCACCATGAAGTCACCATGAAAATTCCACACCTGACCTCATCCAGTGAGCCTCAGACAAAACACAAGCACTGCATAAAACCACTCTTAAGGTATGTGTATGAGGTGGATACAAGACATACATGAATTCTCCATTTAGATTTGGATCCCTTCCCAAGATGCAAATGTTCCAAAATCCGAAAAAGTCCAAATACTGAAACACATCTTGGCCCCAACCATTTATGTACATGGTAACCAACCTGTATGTGCGGTTACTGGACTTTTTAGCCCATAGCTAGTAACTAGAAGGGAGGCGAGCTTGCAGATGGCCAAACAGGATGGGAAAAGAGAAGCTGGCTATGGACAACATGAAGTCTGCCACTAATTATCCCAACTTTATGGAGAGGAATGACCAGTATGTTTAGTGCAAAGGCCATGGGCTTTGGAGTCAGGGACGAAATTCCACAGACTTACTAGCTACATGAACCGAACTGCCTAACTTCACTTTTCTCTTTGGAGAAAAGAAAAGCAAGGCTGGCTGGAACTCAGTAGGCTTGCTAAGGCTGTCATTTTCAACGCTCTTAGAAGCTGGTTCTGTCATCCCAGCCGACAACTTGACTGCAACTGGTGAGACCCTGAGTCAGAACCCCCAGGTGAACTGCTCCCCAGAAACTGAGCAGGATAATGTTCAGGCACTAAGCTGCTACATTTGTCTGGAATAATTTGTTACAGAACAGAAAACAAATACTTTATTCTTAGGGTACAACTGCCTGTTAACTGGCTGGCTAATTTTGTTTCTCAATACTGAGTCATTAAAACTCTACTCTATAAACTAAATTACACAAAGAAATCCTTTAATTCATCTCAAGGGAGTGTTCCTCACCCTAGAGTAGCATGTGGGATATAAAGCAGGGTACCGCAGTCGGCATAGAACTTCCTGAACCTGACCACAGAGGTAAAAGTCGGGTGTGCACCACGATTCAGTACCTCAGGGTCTGATTCGGGACCCAATACTCCGCCCGTACCCCACACTTTACACACCCACGCTGCACCTGTGCGCTACGCATCCACGACGGGCCTTAACAGTCCCGACCACAGCACAGTCCCACCTGGATGAGGCACTTGCTCACATCGCTGGCGCACAGCGCTTTGTTGCAGCCCAGGGACCCGGGAAGCCACAGGAGGAACATCAGCCCGGCCAGCGTCAGCGCAGCAACGCAGTGTGACTTCATGATTCTCCTGCCAAGACGACCGGAAACTCCCAGTGAGCTGGACACACACAAACCAACTTTCAATCAAGCGCAAGGGGGCGGGGAGAACGCTACACCCACGCAGAAACCAAGACTTACCGTTTGCGTCAAAAGACTGAATGATTATTCAACTTTAGTTTTAGATCCATTATTATTCACTCTTGAACCCATATGAAAACCACCAACGTTTTTCTGTAATTTAAAAACGCTTTCTGCGGTGTGTCTTATGCTAGGGATTGAACCCAGGGCCCAGCAGTACACGCCACCCAAATGCCCTCCCACCAAGCTATGCCCCGGGCCCAGTTACTTAATGATTGGAAATTCTTCTCATGATTATTTACGGCTATTTCCTTTTGTCTGTTAATAGAATACAGTGGCTCAAAGAGAGGAGTCCGCAGTCACTCAAATAATGAGCCAATAACAAAGTGGGATAACCAATTATTAACTGCATTAGTAATTGGGTAATTTATTAAATGTGAAGCTATCCTTTCATTTCTGTTATGTGCTTCAACGTTATTAAGAATACATCATAGTTCAAAAAAAAAAAAAAAAAAAAAAGACCGGCACAGATTCTGGCAGGGGTTAAACAGCCAACATGGTGATTCAACTGTTACAAGGTAAACTTCCAAACAAAGTAGCTCCCGAGCTGAGGGGTAAAGGTCGGCTGCGGGCCTCCGCAGAGCCGGCTCGAGCGTGCCGAGCGCGGGAAGGACGACGGAAGAGGTCCGCGGGGCAACAGCCACCCGCGCGGCCCGCGCCCCCCGCCCGCCGCGCCGCGACCCCAGGGCTGGGCGCAGCGCCGCTGCCCATCCGCCGGGGCCAACGCGGCCCGCACCGGACCGGCCGGAACCGGCTCCGGCCTCCTCGGCCTCGGCCTCCCGCGGCCACGCGCGCCGCTCCCGGACGGCCGGGTCCCCCGGGGAAGCCGCCCGCTCGCCCTCACGAGGACACCGGGCCGGACCTCGGCCCCGTACCGCGCAGGCCCAGCCCGCCGCCACGCGCCCCCGCGCCGCACAGGCCCGAGCCCGCCAGCCCGCCCGCTCACCGCCGCGCCCCCCGGTCCCCGCGTCGCAGAGCCAGGCCAGGCCGCTTCCCCACCGCGCCGCGCCGCCGTAAAGAGACAGGCGCGCCGCGTCCTCCGTGTCGGCCACGCCCGCGCCCGCCGCCTGCGGGGGAGACGCGCCCGCCCCGGCCGCCCGCAGGCCACGCCCACTCCGCCCGGCCACGCCCTCCCGGGACACGCCTACCGGCGAGTCCAGCCACCGCCTGCCACACCCCCCCGAGACCACGCCCCCGCGGTCACGCCCCCTCCGCAGGCTGCGCGGGAGGGCGGGCAGCGCTCAGCTCTTTCCCGGCCTCCCTGAGAACTGGTGTCTTAAACAAAATGCCGGGGTGAGTAAGTCCACAGAACCCCCAGCCCTAGATGATCCACGAGTGCCCTTCCCCCGGGAGATGATGACTCAGCGTTAGAGCTTTAAGGCAGCAGAGTCCGAGCTTTTTCTCTCCCCGTCCATCGGACGGCAGAGCCGCAGGCGAGGAGCGATCGCCTGGCGATGGTGGTGCCCGGCGCGGCCGGCACACAGCCTTGAAAATAAGCCCAGGAGAAAAATCATTACGCGTGCCCGGGAATGGTGGTGCACGCCTGTAATCCCTCCACTCGGGGAGGCTGAAGCAGGACCATCGCAAATTCAAGCCCAGCCAGGGCGACTTAGTGACCCAGCGAGAGAGACCCTGTCTCGAAATTAAAAAGCGCCGGGAGCAGCTCTGGCGGAAGGCCTGGGCTTTAGTCCTCAGCACCGCAAGGACTCGTGAGTGTACACACGCTTACGAATTTTTAAAGATAAGGATGTGCACAAATTTAACTTTCAGGGTCTTATTCTAATCTTACCGCTTCGTGGAATTACGGTACTTCAGATCGATAGACCAATTCAGCCACTTATAAATGAAACCGTGGGGCTGGGCTGGGGCTCCGTGGAGAGCTCTTACCCAGCATCCGTGAGGCCCCGGGCTCCATCATCAGCCAAAATATAAAACGGGTGTAGGCCAGAAGGTAGCAGACTTTCGCTCTTAGAACCCTCTACACTCTTGAAAATTATGGAAGGCTTCTTTCCCAGGAGGCTTTGGGCGTGCTCCTCTATCGAAACTTTTGAAATTAAACTGAGGGCATATGAAAATTACCCCTTATTTCATTTAAAAATAACAATAACCCTGTGATAGGGTAACCTAAATAACATTTTATGAAAAGTAAGTATATTTCAAAACAAAACAGTGTTCAGAGTGGCATAATTTCGGATTTGCACTCTTCCTGCTAATGTCAAGCTGCGGAGGACAGCCTGCTTTTCTCTCTGTCGTATTCACACAGCTCAGTAGCGCGGACCGTGGGGCCTCTGGGAAACCTTGGTGTATGCCTGTGAGAGAATCAGAGTGGTAAAGGCAAATAATATCTTATATTAAAATAAAAATAATTTTGAGCTCCTGACTCCCTCCAAAAAGTGGTCCTGGAAACACAGACCACACTTTCCAAACTCATGTTGCGGGTGAGTATCGTTGACACGGACATCTGATAGTAGTGAACATGTTTTTAGAATGATTAATGTATCGAGTTGTGCATGCAGTTGCTTGAAAGGCCTGGAAAGCTGGCAGTGGCCTTGCCAGGGCTGAGATGGAGTGTTGGTCATTGTTGGTGGCGATTCCCCTTCTTGCTCCTTTGCATTTTTTGATGCCTTTTTGTGTGCTTTGTTTTGGTAATAAGGAAAAAAGTTATTTTTAAAATGACATTAAGGGCCAGGCGTGGTGGTGCACGCCTTTAATCCCAGCACTCGGGAGGCTGAGGTAGGAGGAGCGTTGTGAGTTTGAGGCCGGCTTGGGCTACAACGCGAGCGCAAGGCCGGCCTGAGCTACATAGTGCGACCCTGCCTCAAAAAACCAGGGCTGGGAGTTTGGCTCAGTGGCTCAAGTGCCTGTCTGGCAGGTGCGAGGCTGTGAGTTCAATCCCCGGTGCCACCAAAAAAAAAAAAAATGACATTAAAAGCTGGGTGTGGTGGCACACGCCTTTAATCCCAGCACTCTGAAGGCTGAGGTAGGAGGGGCATTGTGAGTTCGAGGCCGACTTGGGCTACGACGCGAGTGCAAGGCCGGCCTGAGCTACGCAGTGCGACCCTGCCTCAAAAAACCAGGACCGGGAGTTTGGCTCAGTGACTTAGGCGCCTGTCTGACAGGCGCAAGGTTGTGAGTTCAATCCCTGGTGCCACAAAAATAAATAAATAAATAAATAAAACGACATTAAAGATCCTTTGAAAGGCCCCAGGGGATCAAACGGTGGCGGGTTAGGGCCTCAGGGAGAGGTCAAGCGGCTCCAGGTCTGTGCCGGGTGCTTCCGGAACGCAGAGCCTCGGATCCTCGCGAAGGAGCAGGTCTGACGGTGCCATAGGCTTCTTTATAAGCCTTGAAGGCCAGTCAAAGGACGGAGTCACCCGGGGTTGGAGACCAATCGTGCTAGTTTCCTAAAGCTGTGTTAGTAACAGACTGCCGCCTAAGCCGCTGAAAACGTCCCAGATTCGCTCTGAACAGCCGTGGAGTCAGAGGTCCTAACCGGAGGCCGTGTGCAGAACCTCCCCGCTTCCGGGGCTCCAGGGGCCGACTTGTCATCTCCCCGTGGGTGTCTGAGGGCCTCCCGCTCCTCCCTCGGCTTTCGGCCAGCCCCTGCAGGAGGCCTGAGCGCCTTTCAGTCAGTGTCCCCCTCCTCCCGTCTGTTCTCGCAGAGTCCCTCGCCCCTCTCTGACTCCGGTCAGACCGCCTCTCTCTCTGCAGTGGCTTCAATCCACTTAGGCTTTAGTGCACGGTGAGAAACGCGGGTCTAGACTCAACTCTTCTGCATATGGAAAGCCAGTTTTTCTGGCACCATTTATTAAAGAGACCATCTTTCTTCCGCGGTATGTTTTTGGTCTCTCGTGTCAAAGATCAAATAGCCGAGTGTGCTTGGAGTTGTTTCTGCGTCCTCTGTTCAGTTCCATTGCTCCTTGTGTCTGTTTCTGTGCCAGTCCCATGCTGGTTTTGGGGGATTTCGTTTTTATTTTTATTTTTTTAGTTTTTGTCTTTTTGAGACAGAGTCTTGTTATGCAGTTCAGGCCAGCCTTGAGCTCACTGTGTAGCCCAGGCTGGTCTTGAACTTGTGATGATTCTCCTGCCTCAGCCTCCCTAGTGCTGGGATTACAAGTGTGTGCCACCGCGCCTGGCTTCCTTTTTATTTTTTTAATCACCATGGCTTCGTAATGTAACTTCAAGCCCAGGATTGCGATGCCTCCTGCTTTACTCTTATTACTCAGAATTGGTTTTGGTATTCTGGGTCTCTTCAAGTTCCATATGAATTTTAGGGTTGTGTTCTTCAGCTCTTTGAAGAATTTGTTGATATTTCGATTGGGATTTTATTAAATCTGTATATCAATTTTGGAAGCATAACCATTCTGACTATATTGGTTCTGCCTACCCAGGAACAGGCTATCTTTCCATTTTTCCAGTGTCCTCTTCGATTTCCTTTTTCAGAGCACTGTAAAGGTCTTTCATTTTCTTACTTAGGTTAATTCCTAAGTATTTAATTCTTCTTGGTGCCATTATGAATGGTATTTTCTTTCTCAGTGGGTTCATTATTGCTGTAGAGGAATGCTATTGATTTCTATGTGTTGATTTTGTATACTGCTACACTGTTAAATTTGGTTATTAATTCTAGGAGTCTCTTGGGTCTTCTATGTAGAGGTTAGTGTCATCTACAAATATTGATATTTTGACCTCTTTCTTTCATACAATATCCTTTTCATTTATTTTTCTTGCATAATTGTTCTAGCTAATGTTTCAAGTACTATGTTGAACATGAGTGGTGATAGTGGACGTCCTTGTCTTGTTCCTGATTTTAGAGGCAAAGCTTCCAGTTTTTTCCATTTCATGTGATGTTGGCAATAGGTTTGTCATAAATGGCTCTTATCAGACTGAGATAAGGCCAATCTATACCTGTTTTCTTCAGTGTTTTCTATTATGAATGTTGAATTTTTGTCAAAGGCTTTTTGACAAGGCTTGCTTTATTGCCTATTTTGTTGAGACGATCATGTGATTTTTGTCCTTATTTCTGTTTATGGGATATAATACATCTATTGTCTGGTTTTGGAATCAGGGTGATGGTAGCTTCCAGAAATGACATTGGGAGTACTCCTTCCCTTTCAATGTCATTAGCGAGCCTTAGGGTATTGGTGTTACACCTTCCTTGATTCTTTTGTAGAATTCAGTAGTGAATTCATCTGGATCTGAGTTTTTCTTAGTTTGTTGGGTTTTGTTCTGTTGATTTTTTTAGTGCTTCAATTTCATTGCCTGTTATTGGATTATTTGGAATTTTTAAATCTTCTTGGTTCAGTTTTGGTAATTCATATGTATCTAAGAATCTATTCATTTCTTCTGTATTCTACAATTTATTTGTGTATAGATCTGCAAAGTAGTTGTTAGTAACTTTTTCATTTTGGTAGTATTCATTGTAATTTCTCCTTTTTTCATTTCCAATTGATTTTGGTTTTTTTCCTCTCCTTTTGGTTAGATTGGCTAAGGGTTTCTTTGTTTTGTTTATTCTTTTGAAGAACCAACCTTTTGATTTGTTGATTCTTTGGGGTTTTGTTGTTGTTTGTTTGTGTGGGTTTTCTTTTTGGCCTCAATTTCATTGATTTCTTTTTTTTTTTTTTTTTTTTTTGGTGGCACCGGGGATTGAACTCACAGCCTCGTGCCTGCCAGGGCAGGCGCTTAAGCCACTGAGCCAAACTCCCGGCCCTGGTTTTTCGAGACAGGGTCGCACTATGTAGCTCAGGCCGGCCTTGCGCCGCGTTGTAGCCCAAGCCGGCCTCGAACTCACAACGCTCCGCCTACCTCAGCCTCCCGAGTGCTGGGATTAAAGGCGTGTGCCACCACGCCCGGCAATTTCATTGATTTTTGCCCTGATCTTTGTAATTTCCTTCCTTGTGCTAGGTTTGGGTTTGGATTGTTTTTTTCCAGGCCCTAGAGGTGCATTGTTAGGTTATTTACTTGGGCTTGCTCTGTTTTTGTGATGTGGCCACTCCTGACTGCAAGCTTCCCTCTCAGGACTGCTTTAATTGTGTCCCGTAAGTTCTGGCTCATTGTACTGGCATTATTGTTTAGTTTTAGAAACTGTTGTAATTTCTTCCTTGATTTCTCGTGTAATCCCATGTTTAAGACAGTATTGTTTAGTTTCCATGCACTTGTGTAATTTGTGTTTTCTTTTGTGGTGTTTCCAGCTTCATTGCGCTATGATCTGATAATATGCATGGTATAATTTAAATTCCTTTACATACACTTAAGGTTGCTTTATCAGCTATGATGTGGTCTATTTTGGAGAAAGTTCCAGGTGCTGCAGTGAAGAATGTGTATTCTGTTGTTGCTGGGTGGAACACTGTACATATCTATTAAGTCCATTTGTTCAAAAAGTTTTGTTCAACTCCTATTTCGTTGATGTTTTGACTAGTTGATGTATTTGTGATAGTGAGGTACTGAGGTCCCTCACTATGATTATGTTTATCTGATCTTTTACATCCAGTATTACTTGTTTCATTTATTTATTTTTGGAGGGTTTTTGAGACAGGGCTTCATTGTGCAGTTCAGGCTGGCCTCAAACCCACAGAAGTCCTGCCTCAGCCTCCCAAGTGGGATTACAAGCATACACCACCACACCCAGGTTTTACTTTATTAAATTGGATGTACCATTATTCTGTATGTTAATAACTGTTACCTGTTTCTGTAAATAATTGTTATCTCTTCCTTAACCAATATGTAGTGACCTTCTTTGCCTCTTGATCAGTTTTGTTTGCTATACCTGCTTTTTGTTCAGGTTCCCATTAGATGGAGTATTGTTTTACATTCTTTGATTTTTAGTCTGTTTTTCCTTTTTTGTGTGTGACACTGGGGATCGAATTTACAACCTCACGCCTGTCAGGTGCTTAAGCCACTGAGCCAAACTCCAGGCCCTAGTTCCTTGAGGCAGGGTTGCACTATGTTGCTCAAGTCGGCCTTGCGCTTGCATTACAGCCCAAGCTGGCCTTGAACTCACAACACTCCACCTACCTCAGCCTCCCAAGTGCTGGGATTAAAGGTGTGCGCCACCATGCCCGGTGTCTATGTGTTTCTTATTGGGTTTATTACCTTTCTTTCAGCCAGCATAACTGAATTTTTTCTTGATCCATTCTTCCAATTGGAGTCTTTTGATTGGGAAATTGAGACCATTCACACTGAGAATTATTGCTGATATTGACATTCCTGTCATTGCCTTATATTCCTATTGCTGTTGCCCTATCTCTCCCTTTTACTTAACTCTTCACCTTACCTGGTGTGTTTATAGTATCAGCCTTTTTGTCATTGTTGGCATTATTGTCTCTTTCTAGGATGTCCTTGAGAATCTTTTGAAGTACTGGTTTGGTTTCCTTAGGTGCTCTTTATCATGAAAATGTCTTATTTCTCCGTCAATTCTGAAAGATAGTTTTGCAGCATATATCAGCCTTGGAAATTGTTTTCTTTTAGGATGAAACACTTCACTCCAAGCACTCCTGGCCTTTAAGGTTTGTGTTGAGAAGTCTGCTGTAATTCTAATGGTTTTACCTTTATATGTGATTCACTGCTTTTCTGGAACCACTTTTAAGATTTTGTTCTTGTGTTGGACTTCCAGGGTTTTGACTATGATGTGGCACGGAGAGGTTCTTTTCTCACTGTGGCTATTTGGGGTTCTATGTGCCTCACTTCTCTGTATGTTAAATTCTTTTCCCTTATTTGGAAAGTTTTCTGCTATTATTTTGGTATACAGGTTTTCTTTTGCCATTTGTGATGATTTTTCACTAATTCCAATTAATCTTCCTCTCAGTATGTAGGAGCTGTTGAATTCATTTTTCATGTTCTCTTGTTCATATTTCACATTAACCAGTTATAGTGACAACAGCCCTGTCTTCTAGTTCTGACTAGGAGTAGAGAACTAGAGAATAAAAAGAGTAAAATCTGAAAAAATAATCAGTGTGATATGAGAAGGAAGATAGAAAAGTGAGACGGGGGTCCGTCCTACTGAGGAGTAAAAAGAAAAGAGTGTGAAAGAACAGTTGATGCAAAGAACAACAAAAATATTTTAAAAAATAAAAAAGAGCAAAGTACAGGAAATAGAAAATAATTGAAAGAGGAAAAAAGGAAAGAAACTAAAAGGCAAAAAAAGTCAAAAAAAAGAGGGGAAAAAAATCCCAAGTCCCCTAGTAACCCAATGAAGGAAAGAGAAAAACAAAAAATAGAAAAACCAAGAAAAGATTGAGTCAAAGAATAAACCTCCTGTTTTTGAATGGCAGTTCCTATCCAGCATTTGCAGGCTAAGAATCCAGCCAGTCATTTTCTTGGCTTACCTTTAGGACAATCAACTTTTTTTTCTTTTTTTTTTAGTGGCACCGGGGATCGAACTTATACCCTCATGCCTGCCAGGCAGGCGCTTAGGCCACTGAGCTAAACTCCTGGCCATACTTTTTTGAGGCAGGGTCGCGTTATGTAGCTCAGACGGGCCTTGCACTCACGTTGTGGGCCAAGCCGGCCTCGAATTCACAACGCTCCTCCTACCTCAGCCTCCAGAGGGTTGAGATTAAAGGCGTGGGCCACCACGCCCGGCTTGAGATGCTGTCTTAAGAAGGAAAAAGTGAGGGAACTCATCAATCAAAATAGGCCCCATGGAGCAGAAACATCCCTGGCGAGGGTCTTTTTTTTTTTTTATTTGGCACCGGGGATTGAACTCACAACCTCGCGCCTGCCAGGGCAGGCACTTAAGGCACTGAGCCAAACTCCGGGCCCTAGTTTTTCGAGGCAGGGTTGCACTATGTAGCTCAGGCCGGCCTTGCACTCGCGCTGTAGCCCAAGCTGGCCTCGAACTCACAACGCTCCGCCTACCTCAGCCTCCGGAGTGCTGGGATTAAAGGCGTGCGCCACCACGCCCGGCTTGGTGAGGGTCTTTTATGTAAAATACAGGATTCTTCCCAATTAATAAAACAACAACATGATAAAGAGCAAAGTTGAGGACTTTTTGAAAGATGTACAGAGAGCGTCAGTAAGCGATGAAGATTATGCTCGGCCTCATTAATCACTGAGGGGTGCTAAAGCTGTGAGGGGCCCTGAGGGACCTATGCACCAGTGTTACAGGCAACTGAGTCAGTTAGAAATATTACAGGCAGTCAGACAGGGCTGGGCCCTCAAAGGAGCAGGCACAGAGGACCAGACATCGTGTGACCTTGGAAGATACACACACCTCTTGCTGTGGGCCAGATCTCAAGACAGAAGACAAACAAATACAACCACACCCTAAGTATAAGCATTAGGGATTAGGGATAGATCATATTGAGAAGCTAAGAATTACCATCCCAATCCCCTAATCTGTAAGAATCTTACCTAAACAATCAATCTTATTGGTTGATTACAGTTTTGTCCCACCTCAAGCCCATCTGCCTTGCGAGTTCCCAGTTTTCCCCATCAGGGTTTTGCTCTATAAAAAGTCACTGGAAAAGACAGAGTCTCAGGCAACCCATTCGGGGCCCCCTTCTTAGTCCCTTAGACAGAAGCTTTCTCTCAATAAATATCTTCTGCTCTTACCCTCCGTTGTTCCTAAAATTCATTCTTCGATTTTTAGAGAACACGAACTCGCGCCGGACGTATAGTAGGTTGGGAGTCTCATTCCCCCATATCATTTGGAGGTCTCCCACCGAGATCGTTTTCCTATATCACGAGCATGGTTCATGCCTGTGGCTGATGAGTCAAGCTGTTCCCTGGTGGTGCTGGGTGTGCTAGACAAGTTGCTCCCTGAGATGCTAACTGTGGCCCTGTAACACAGAGTAGTTGTAAGGACTCAGAGCAACTGGACGTCTGGTACCTTTTTGGTAGGAGTAGAAAATGGTACAATAACTTTTTAAAATTTTTAGTTTTGGTACAATTTTTTTTTTCTTTTTGGTCTTTTTGAGACAGGGT
The DNA here is from genome assembly GCA_004363535.1 of Dasyprocta punctata. Classification (NCBI taxonomy): domain Eukaryota; kingdom Metazoa; phylum Chordata; class Mammalia; order Rodentia; family Dasyproctidae; genus Dasyprocta; species Dasyprocta punctata. Next base: position 25,168 of record RJWM01009362.1, on the reverse strand, counting down.
CTCGCTACACAGTTCAGGCTGGCCTTGGGCTCCCTTTGTAGCCCAGGATGGTCTCAAACTTGAAACGATCCTTCTGCCTCAGCCGCCCAAGTGCTGGGATTACAGGAGCGTGCGCCATGCCTGGTGGTACAATCACTTTTAAGAACTCATTTCTAAGACACAAACGTACTCTGTGACCTGCATTTGGTGGTATGTCCCCAGGAGAAATTAAAAAAAAAAAATCTCCACAAGTTTCAAAATTCATAGATTTATTCATAGTAGTCCCAAACTGTAAACAATCCATCTACTACCAACAAAAGAATAAACCAACATTTGTACAATTTCCTACTATCCATTAATGAATTATTACTCACTGCTGATACATGCAACATGGATGAATCCCCACACCTCGCTGAGGCATCAGGTGCACAGTATGTGCTGGAAGACCCCGTCGGCACGGCCAAGGTACAGCTAAGACTCGGTGAAGGATCAGCCACGCAGCTGCTTCCGGGAGCGTTCGCTGAGGCACGAGGGGATTTCTGGGGTGACGGAAACGACTCCTAGCATCTCCATCTGGTGACAGGAACCTGAGTGTTAACTCAGCCCAGGACTCACCCGACTGACTAGGATCTGGGCACTGGTATTAGACAGAGCGGCTGGAAAGCCTGAAGGAGGTTCTCGCTGATGCTCTGCCCAGGAGGCGCCAGCAACCTGTCCACATGCCAGAAATGTCTTCCATCTGCTCACAGCAACGTTATTTTAAAAATGGGGAAAAAGACGGCTACCTGAAAGCTTTTATCTTCTACTGTAGTTGGATATGGCATCCAGATTTTTTTAAAAATGGGTTAAGAACTCATTAATATTCACAAATTTCTTAAATTTGCTGAGTAATGAAACTGATTCGCCATGTACAGGGCAAAGCCTACTGAGGTTAACAGTAGATCTGTAGGAGCCTGTGACTTAGCAAGACACTGTCTCAAAACTAAAATATAAAAAGGGCTGGGGTTATAGCTGAGTGTCAAGGTCCTCTATTCAATCCCCAGTACCAATACTTAAAAAAGAAATTATATATATATAAATATGTATATACACATACATATACATGTATTTTCTGATGGAGAGCTAGCACATGTATAAAAGTTACATTACTTGTAGATAGTATAAAGCATTAAATCACTGGAAAACCCAACTTTCTGTTGTATATTTTGCTAATTGTTATGCTAATACTTAAAATTCTAGATATAAGTATCTAGAATCCACTTGGATTAATGGAATTATTTTATACTTTATTCACCTGTTTCTTTTATAAATCCTGGTTTTCATGACTGGAAATATTCTAGGTGACCATTTCTGTGAATTTGTTTTTTTCTTTTTTTGGAGGCAGGGTCTCACTGTGTAGCCCAGGTTGGCCTTGAACTCACAGTGATCCTCCTACCTCAGCCTCCTGAGTGCTGGGATTACAGGCATGTGCCACCACGCCCAGCTTTCTGAGGATTCTTAAAAACCTATTTTAGGTACAAAGACAGCTCCCAAGTAGACATGAAGAAAATGGTGCGAGATATTCTAACCACTGAACTTCACACAAGCCTTTCCAAAGATTAGCATCTTTGTAATCATCTTTTGCCTCAAATGTTTGAAATGATTTTTTTTAAAAAAAGGTGAAATGTCTTCTTTAAGCATAAAAAGTGAGGACTCTATAAGTCTTAGTCAATTTCTTACCTATAAAAATTTGGCATTTATATATGAGGATGTCAGAGAAAAACATACTGCTAGCTTTCTGGAAAAGAATATATATCTGTGCTGCACTCAATTTCTAGAATAACTGTAATACTGAAGCCCCATTAAAATGAGTTTAATGGGATTTTGGTTGTGATTTAGTCATGAAATTTGCAACATATGTACTACTTAATAATTTAATTGTGAGACCTCTCATTACTGAATAATCTTAACTTGAAAGGCGATTTTTTCAGAGGTTGTTTTCTCAATATGATTGTATCTGCAGTTCTGCCAGTTGCCCGAGTAAACATTAGGATTTGGCTAATAGTTATACAGGAGTAGAAAATAAAAAACATTTACCACACGTTTCACTCTTTAATTTTTTCTATAAAAATATAACTCTTTATTAAATAACATGCACAAATATCAACTAGTCATTTATTAAACAGATACGATTTAGAACAAGATGTAATACAAATCCTTAGGTACAATTTAGTATCTTGTTCATGATATTTGAATAGCTTAAAAAGAATCACTGATTAAACTGACCATCTTTTATTTTTCTTTCAAAATTCATACCTCTTAGGCATATACCGAATTTCCCCCCAGCACTTCAGAGCATAGTATCTTTAGCGTAAGAGCCCTTAACTACTTACTTGACTACGGTTTCCAAGGAGAGGGCATAGCGCCTAGAGGAAGGTGTGCTGGTGCCATGTCTGCACAGAGGAGTCAACGGAAGCAGAAGTGTGTGGAGACTCCAGCTGTCAAGGTGCCCAAGAAGCTGGTGGGGCCTGTGGTGAGGACCACAGGGTGGGAGGAGTCCCAGACCCCGGCGGCTCCCAGCGCGCTCCCTTGTGGGCTGCACCCACACGACCCTGGCACTGCTTGGACCATTGCAACAAAATGCTCTAGACACTGACCTCTTTCTTATTTCCTATCACGTCAATCCTCTATGACCTGGCTTTTAATTTTTAATGATTTGCCACACAATCCTATCACATTTCCTTTTAAGCAAAAGTATAAACAAACTTTGCATTAAGTTTTTCATATTAAAAAGTATTGCTTTTATAAATTAGCTTTTAATGTTCCCAGCCTTAATAACTTAACTTCAACAAAACCAGTGCTTCAGAATCTACCCTGCCTTTCTGGCCCAGTGTGTCCAATAAAAAAGGCCAATCTCTTACCTAAATTTCTAAAGAAAACTACATCCAACCTTTATAATATCCAACCTTTATAATGAAGTCCTTGCACTGTGTTTTCACATGTGCTGCTTTATTGCGCATGCCAAGTATAGTAAGAATGAAAATAGAAATTGATGTAAAAATGCAAAAATCCCTAAGCTTAATATGTACCTTTGCACTGAAAAACTTCTATATTCTATCCCATTAGCTGGGATTTCCAACTTGCAAGCTAAATTTAAACCATTCCATTCCTTATACATGTGAACTTTATCTGAATTGAAAACACCCAACATTTCATAATTCAAGAAAGTATTGTGGAAAGTTTTGTAAATTTTGTATCATAGACTTATGATAAATTTTTACACTAGTCTTCCTTTTAAAATGTTTGCAAGTTCAACCCCAGGTTTTAGATCTGAAATACTCCTGAATATTTAATCTAGATTATGTTATAGGAGAAAAGGTAAGTATAATGCTAATTATTTTATTATAAAAGAGAATACCAAATCTTAATTATAAAATTTTGCAAATTATATGATTTGCATCTTGATACAAGGAAAAATACAACATATTAATCATTTTTCATAAACATTTCAGAGACTGTTGGAATATTCCTAAATCTTTTACTTACTCTGACTACCAAATATCTTTTTTAAGTACTGTTTTTGTATTAAAAGTGCAAAGGCTATTAAGCTTAAAACATTAAATTTAAGCAATGTAAAAAAAGTTTTACAATGATTTAACATGACCAATAAAATTTATTAAACATATTTACATATATTCACAAATTCTTTCATAGATGAGTATTAAAATAGACATTTACAATTTCAGAATTTTGATTCAAAGGCATTTTTGTTTGTTTTTGTTCCAGGGGAAACAGGCTCTCCTCTGAGAGGAGACAGTGCTGCTTCTCTGCACGACTAATTCTAGGCGAGGGCCACAGCACCTACCACAGGAGACTGGTCTGGAGCCCCTCACACTGTTCCAGGCATCAACTAGGGACAGAGTTAGGTCATAGGCAGCATGCAGTACAACTCAGCTACAGGCTTCACGGGGACGGCGATGGAAACGCGCTACGCAAACTCACGCATGCCTTAGACAAGTGTCGCTACCTGAACACACGGCTATCACACGCCATACAAACTACAACTTTGGTCCAATAGAATATTAGACAAAACAGGTTTACAGTTTTTGTACAAGTTTTGACTATCGATCCCTTTGTATATATTTTGACCATTAATTACAAGATGTACATTTGCACAATATGTATAAAATAAGTTATTAAAAAGGAAGACAATATTAAAACTTCCAAAAAGTAAACTGTACACTTAATTTACAGATATAATAAACTGAAGAAATTTTGTGCCAAGTTTTTCTTTCATGTTAGAAACTATTTGGTAGGAATTGAACCTTTTATTTTACTGATACCTTTTTTTTTTTAAATAAAACCTGAAAGAAATTTGAATACTAGTGGTTATCTTGTTATTTAAGAGTGCTAACAACGCCCAGCGCTGTTAGCAGGTGATCTCAACTTTTCAAATATCTACTCCATCTACCAACGTGCTCTAATGCAATAGTTACCTTTCACCAATATAAATAATAGTTTTCTGTTAGAAACTGTGTTTGGACCCAAGATCCAAAATACTTCTCTCCATTTTTTATAAAATGACAGTGTTCACTACACAGCCAACTGTACTCCAACCTGACCAGCTGTAAAGGCCTCATTCAGTGTGTGTCAGAAGCAGCTTTCCACAGTTTAGAGCGCGTGAGCAGTCAGCTGGGGACACCGTCACAAGGAGTGGCTGCTATATGGGAGTCAATTCAAAGTCGTCATTAACATCAACAAGAGGAACATAGAACTCCTGGATTTCGTAAATGCTGATAGATTTATAGGTGGCAGGATCAAGTTCCTGGAGTTTGAGCTGCCATTCTAATCTCTGGACGGCATTTAAAGCCGCAGCTTCATGTTGTTGCCTCATTAAAAGACAGGTCTATTTAGAAGAAGAGAGAGTTAATTCATTACTCTGCTAAATTTGCTTTGCTTAAAAACAATCTCATCTGCAGTTTCTTTAGGGACTAAGAGGGATACATTAGGAGCCTATTTCTGCTCTACCCTATTCCTTCCAACATGCCAACTACTTCCCGGTCTACAACTTCATCTTACAAACTGATTTGAAAATATTCTTTCAAATTATGAGATTTCAAATAATCAAAGGGGTTGGGCTGAAGATACAGCTTAGTGGCACAAGCGCCTACCTGGCAAGCGTAAGGCCCTGAGTTTGATAGTGCCAAAAGCAGGGGGAAAGGATCATAAAATTCAGGGAGAAATGATTCAAAATCTTGAAGTAACTTTCTTCTTTTCTTTGTGGTTACTGGGGATAGAATCCAGGGCCACATGCATGTTGGGCAAGCACTCTATCCACTGAGCTACATTCCCAGACCTTTTTAGTTTTTAATCCTGAGACACTTCTTGCTGATTTGCCCAGGCAGCCTTCAACCTTGTGATTCTCCTGACTCAGTCTCCCTTGTAGCTGGGATTATAGGCATGTACCACACTGTACACAGCTCCAATACTTTTCTTTATAGATCTGCAAAATATATTCCTTCTTTTTATCATTCCCCATGTTATAGCTAAAACCACATAGATATACTGGATATTAAGCAGAAGACTCACATTGAAAACTGCTCCTTCTGTAGTACTTTGATTTTTTATATTACCTTAGTCCTTAAAATGGATGTGTGGTCTTTATTTCCCTTCAGCTTTTCAACTGTACTCCTGTGTGAAAATTCATGACTAACCAATACTTCCTTTCCTGATTATTTTTCCCTAGTTGAGCAGTAGTTTCTGTGTAGAAAGGGGAAAGGACCAAATTAAACTGACTTCTAAATATACATACCTTTAATTTGTCAAATTTATCATCCACATCCTGTAACCAAGACATGAACTGTCTTGCATTAAAGCGATCTCTCACCGAAGTTTTACTGTCATCAGACTGAAAGACAAAGTTAGATGTAATTGGATACTGTAACACAGTAAACCACTTTATCTGCATGCCAACACAATGCCCTCTTGTATCATATGCGCCCCCTTGTTTAATTATGACGGAAAATTTTTTTTTTTTGGTGGCACCAGGGATTAAACTCACAACCTTGCGTCTGCCAGACAGGTGCTTAAGCTACTGAGCCAAACTCCCGGGCCTAGTTTTTTGAGACAGGGTCACACTATGTAGCCCAAGCCAGCCTTGAACTCACAATGCTCCGCCTACCTCAGCCTCCCACATGCTGGGATTAAAGGCGTGTGCCAGCATGCCTGGCTTTGGAAATAAAATTTTAAAAATAACTCAGTTGCATTTTCTGGAGCACACTGAACATTATCAGCAACACTTTACCTGGGAGTCCAAGGGAACATTGTATACTTCTGCATCTAGTAAGACAGTACAAGCACTGAATGGGAGCGTTTGATTTGCCAATGTTCTTGCAGCTCGGTAATGAACTCGCAGAACTTCCTGTTCATTGGACACAATAAGTTTTTCCTAGTTGAAAAAAGAATTACAAACAAATTCTTCAATAACTTATTTTTGAAATATAAAATCATGTAAAATATGCTAAATAATATTATTCTAAGTAGTTTTTTCTTCAGAGTAGACTTGAGAAATTTAAACACTCCTAGTGTTTTAAAAGTGTAAGTACATTTTCTTTCCAAAATTGGGTCTTTAAAAACTGTTCTAAAGTTTTGTATAGTGGCTTTCAGCATATTCATCAAGATGTTCAGTCATCACCAACTCCAGAACATTTTCATCACACCAGAAAAAGACCCTATACCCACCAGCTCTTCCCTTTCCATACCTTTTGTCTGTATGGATTTACCTGTTCTTTTTTTATTTTGTCTTTTTGAGACAGGGTCTTACTACGCAATTCAGGCTGGCCTTGAGCTCACTTTGTAGCCCAGGCTGGTCTTGAACTCACAATGATCCTCCTGCCTCAGCCTCTCGAGTGCTGGGATTACAGGTTTATGTCACCATGCCCGGCTTGATTTACCTGTTTTGAACATTTAATGTAAATACTATAAAGCTGTATAGTATGTGGTCTTTTATTACTAGTTGATCTTACTTAGCATAAAATTTTCAAGGTTGACCCATGTGGCAAGTACTGATACTCATTCCTTTCTATATATAATACTATATTTTGTTTAGCTATTCAGCTGATCATGTGGGTTTGAAAAGCAGCAGAACATACCACCTCAAAATACGTTTCTCTGGCATAAGGCTTATCTTGAGCTGTGGTCACCTGACACACAGCAGGTACAAGAGCACTCTGACTTCTTCCTGAAAGCAGGAGATGGAACTGCTATGTGAAGGATAGTCAGGGAGGAAACACACCTGGTACCAGACACACAAAGCCAAGGCCAGCTGAACTCTGGACAAACAGACCCTGTTAACCTTCTCCTTCCCTTAGCTTTCTTCGTCCAACTTAGCATAAAAGCATTTCAGCTTTGCCACTCTGTGAGTCTTTAGTTGTTTTTGAGGGTTTAGTCATGCAAAACCTACATGAACGTACAGGTCTGTAAGAGTCTCTCTTCACCTGCCTGTCAATTTAATTCTCAGGCTCAAGAAGAGGACCTGAGAGGGCACAGGTAATGCTTTGCCTCTACAGTCATTACCTTTTTGGGCAAATACAAAACAAACTGTTCAGAACATTTATACTCAAGTTCGTGTTTGGATGTCTGTTTCCACTGCTCTCAGGTGAAGCGTTTGGAAGCAGAGTGGAACTGCTGGGGCAGGGGTCTAACTTGGAGAAAAAAAAAAATTTTTTTTTTTATAGCACCCGAGATCAAACTCACAAGCTCATGCCTGCCAGACAGGTGCTTAAGACACTGAACCAAACCCTTGGCCCTAGTTTTTTTTTTTGAGGCAGGGTCGCACTATGTAGCTTGGGCCGGCCTCCCGCTAGCATTGTAGCCCAAGTCCACCTCAAACTCACAACGCTCCTCCTACCTCAGCCTCCCGAGCGCTAGGATTAAAGGCTGGAGAAAATTTTCTATAGCAGCCTATGTCATTTCACACTCTCACCAGTAATGTATGGGGCTTCCAATGTTTTTTACCCCCTTCCCAGTGCTTGCCATTATGTCTTTTTGATTCTAACACACGGGAAGTGGTCCCTTTGTGGTGGCAGTTTGCCTTCTGTGATGAACAGTGTCATAGAAATAAACAGGCCACACACTTGTGTTAACTACTTATAAGCCTCTGATCATCACAACTAAACCCTACTTTAATGAAATGAGCAATCTTCTACATTTAGCAGAAGGGGAATTCCAGAGGCCCAGCTGCACATCTCAACCCATTCTTCTCCTGTCTGTGCCCTGTGCCATCTGGCAGTAAGTGTAAGTATCAGTGGGGGTTGGGGACACAGCTCTGCAGCAGAGAGCTCACCTAAGGTATGCGGGGCCCTGGGTTCTATCCCAGTACCACAGGAAAACAAAACATGGGTAATTCTGGGATCTGTGGCAGGAAAAATGTTTGAGCACACAGGCAGGGGCTCCAGGACCCCCAGTTACATGACAATCATCATCATGCTGCTGGCCTTGCCTGCAGAACGTTAAGGATGTGCCTTATCTCCATGTTCCCTGCTCTTCCTGCATAGGACAAGGCATTTCTCTGCCAGAGAACACAGGTCACCTTTATATCAGACATGCATCACTGGGTTGTACTTCTGATTTAGGGAAATGATACACAGCCCTAATTAATTTCTTAATTTTTATATGATAAATGATACTCAAGAGGTAAGTCTATGTTTATGATTCACTAACTTCATTACACATTTGTACAACTTGAAGGGATAAATACTGTATCAAAAAATTTGATCTAGTATTAAGAAAAAAATAGAAGTACCTTCCTAAAAAGTTAGTTGTAGTCTTGTAGAAACCAAGGAATAACCAAAATCCCTCAAAAGCACACACATGTGAAAAACATTTTAAGTCAAACCTTCCATCCTAAAATACTCAGCAGAGATGTGCTGCCCAACGGACAGCCTAAGTGCCACCTGAGGTCAGCGCTCCTGACTGTCTCCAAGCCAGGCAGGCAGAGCCTCTCAGTGTCCTGGCCACGCTGGCTCAGCACCACTCCTTCAGTCTCTGGGGTCGGGGAGTGCTGAGGAAATGTGTCAAGGAATCTGACTACAAGCCCTCTTTTTCTTTTTTGTTTTTTTCCTGGTACCGAGGATCAAACTCACAACCTCTTGCCTGCCAGGCAGGTGCTTAAGGCACTGAGCCAAACTCCCTGCCCTACTTTTTTCGAGGCAGGGTCGTACTATGTAGTTCAGACCAGCCTTGCTCATGTTGTAACCCAAGCTGGCCTCGAACTCACAGCGCTCCTCCTACCTCAGCCTCCCAAGTGGTGGGATTAAAGGCATGTGCCACCACACCTGGCTGGACCTTCTGTCTTTTTTTTTTTTTTTTTGGGGCACTGGGGATCACTCAGCCTCATGCCTGCAAGGCAGGCGCTTAAGCCACTGAGCCAAACTCTCAGCCCTAGTTTCTTTGAGGCAGGGTCACACTATGTAGCTCAGGCCAGCCTTGGGCTCGCGTTGTAGCCCAAGAGGGCCTCGAACTCACAACGCTCCGCCTGCCTCAGCCTCCCGAGTGCTGGGATTAAAGGCCCTTCTGTCTTTTTTTTTTTTTTTGCGGCACCGGGGATTGAACTCACAACCTCGCGCCTGCCAGAGCAGGCGCTTAAGGCACTGAGCCAAACTCCCGGCCCTGGTTTTTTTGAGGCAGGGTCGCACTATGTAGCTC
>RJWM01009362.1:0-15405 GCA_004363535.1 Dasyprocta punctata | reverse complement strand
TAACGTGTTCAAATCAGAGATGCCTGGTGGCAAGACATGCAAGTTATCTCCCGCTGTAACTGTGCTAATATAGCACTCCAATGCTATCATCTGCTGCAGGGAAAATGATCTCAGAACAAGAGTTATTCACTTAGGGTCCTCACCCACCCAAGAAGCCTAAAGCCCACGTGCAGACTATTGATGGTGGTCTGTGAAATGAACCAGAAAAAAATCTTCATTTTCTTAACTTCCACCTAGCCAATTCTTTCAATTACGAATGCTGTCCAAAAACCACAGCCGAATCAGAGGTCTTTGTAACTTCATCATTCATAGAAGTTACAAATATTTTGTTTGTATTACAGTTAGTATAGGGAGTCTCCCATATCTTTATACTAATTTCCTCCTCAAAATTCCAACAGTTCCCCTTTATCTGAGGTTCTGCTTCGCTTTCCACAGGTTCAGTTACCTGTAGTCAGAAAATAATAAATGGAAAATTCTGGAAAAAATCCATAGTTTTACACTGTGTGCCTTCTGAGGAGTGTGAGGACGTCTCATTCCGCTGTTCCTGTGATCAGAGTCGCCCCTCTGCCCAGTGCACACTCTATCTGCTGCCCACTTGGGTCCCAGCTCGCCCACCACGGTCTCACAGAGTTGTGTCCAAGTCGCCCTTACTGTACTGAGCAACTGTGAGTAGGAACAGGCCAGAGGCATGGGACAGTCTCTTCTTTAAGTGAAAAGGTGAAAGTTCTCAACTCAACAAAGAAAGACAAAAATATGCCAAGGTTGCTAAGGTTGAAGGTGATAAATCTTTATCTGTGAAATTTTTATTTTTTAGATGTTTTGCGGCACCGGGGATCAAATTCACAGCCTCGCGCCTGCCAGACAGGTGCTTAAGCCACTGAGTCAAACTCCCAGCCCTGGTTTTTTGAGGCAGGGTTGCACTATGTAGCTCAGGCCGGCCTTGCGCTCGCGTTGTAGCCCAAGCTGGCCTCGAACTCACAATGCTCCTCCTACCTCAGACTTCCGAGTGTTGGGATTAAAGGCATGTGCCACCACGCCCGGCTTATCTGTGAAATTTTGAAGAAGGAATAATAAATTTTTCTTGCTAATTTTGCTGTTGCACCTTAAACCACGAAGGTTATGGCCAGTTTGTGTACAGAACAGGATATTCTGAGAAATCACACTCCCGTAACTTTTACTATATTCTATTGAAGTTCTATTTTTATTATGTTACTGTCACTAATCTCGACTGTGACTAGTTTAAAACTAAGCTTTATCATGGGGATATAGGTGAAAAACAGTATGGTGTAAGTTTGACACGAGTTAGGCTGCAGGCCCCCACCAGGATCTTGGAATGCACCCTCCCTGGACACAGGCTGCCTGTTAGTTCACTGCTATGACACGCACCTGCAGGTCTGTGTTGTGCACAGAGCTGGTCACATATCAACAGTTCTGCAGGTAGTAGTTACAAAGTCACCAAATGGAAAAGTTCTTTGCTCACGCTGGTCACAGATTTAAGATGCTTTCTAGTATTCTGCAATTCTAAATTGTTGCTTAGCATGTGGAAGGTAGTGTCATTTCTGTTATCTGTTGAAGTTTTGCAAGTTCAATGGTTCAGATCAGAATTTTAAATCACAATTTTTTTTTGAGGCAGGGTTTTGTTATGTAGCCAAGGCTGGCCTCCAACTTGTGATCCTCCTGCCTCAGCCTCCTGAATGCTGGGATTACAGGCACGTGCCACTATACCAAACTTCAAATGAGAATTCTTACTTGTCTGTAAGGTGTTGTGGCTTTCTGTAACCTGAGCAGCAGTGTAAATGAATGAATGAATACTATGAATAAATGACTGCTATCAGGTGGCTTCATATGTGCCTGATGGCTGAAACAGTTCCTGACATGCTACGTGACCTGTGACTGCAGTTGGATCTGCATCAGTGCTTTTTTCTTTTACTTGTTTTCCCTTTTTGTAATGCTACAGAGCTTGTAGAAGAGGTTCTAAATTTTCCTGATTGTTACTGGGATGTAGAGTACAAAAAGGGTTTGGACCTCAGTCCTAGGGAACTGGTCAAATATGAATCACAGGAGGGCACCTGTGCACTTCTGTGAAGAAGGGGTTGGGCTTACACTGTACTTTGAGGGTTCTTTCACCCTCCTGTAAGATCAAAATCTTATAGTTGGGCTTTTTTTTTTTTTTTTTTTTTGTACTGGGGATCAAACTCACAACCTCACGCCTGTCAGGCAGGCGCTTATGCCACTGAGCTATAGTCAGACTTCTGGAAATCCATATGAAATGGCTCCCTTGAAAGCTTTCCTGTCACTGGATACAGGACTAACCACTGAAAACCAGACGTCAGGTAGACCTAAAAGCAAGGACAAGCACAGCCTTTGCGCCTTGGCCCTAAAGTGGCTGGCTCATCGAGCACTAATGTCCTCCTAGGAATCCACCGCTACGGTTCTACAAACTCAACAACCGATAAGAGAAATTATTACAAGTAATACACTCAACAAGAACTGGAGTATGGGAACAGCTATCCTAAAATAGGGGTAGACATTTTCTCTTTAAGTGGATAAACACAGTATAAGAAAATCAAATCAGTCCTCGAACTGGCTCTAAATAAGAAAACCCATTAACAAACTATAAAATATTTTAACTTATTAACTTTTTAAAAATGTGTATTTAAACATATCTTACCCTTTCAATACTGTGTTGCAAGCGCAATTTCATCCTTACAACCTCCTGTTGTCGAAAAAGCTCTTTAAGTGGATCTGACAGTGAAGGTGGTGGTGTTATCTGATTTAAAAAAATACAGTTAAGGATATTAGATTTTCATTACCAATAACAGGCCATCCTTTTAAAAGTAAGCCTTGAAGTGCACGCATCCTGAGGCTGTGAGCTGAATGACTGACTGGTTGGTGGTATGGTGCTTCGAGGCCCCTGCATGCAGTGGCAGACACCAGGCCCTTGCCTATGCAGAACTGGAGCCCTTAACATGTGCAGTCTGCAGTCACAGCATCAGACGTTTCACAGTGAACCCAGACAATACGAACTAAGAACTACAAAAACTCACCTCTGAAACCCACTTACTAGCACAATGCCCAGCACATGGATATGCTTTTTTTTTTGAACTGGGGATTGAACTCACAACCTCACACCTGCCAGGCAGGTGCTTGTGCTGCTGAGCTAAATTCCCCACCCTAGACAGGCATTTTTGCATACACAGTATGAGGGGTATTTGAAAATGTAATATATATGAGTTAATAGTCGAAAAGCTAATGACATCTTGCAGTGGTGATAAAGGGGAAAGGGAAGGGGGACCAACATGATTTAGGGACTGGTGTGACAGAGGACAGAGAGGAAGAGGCCCAAGTAGAAGCTGGGCTCTACATGTGGGAAACTGAAGAGCAAATATTGGATTTGGTCTTAGACATGATTCTAAGTGTCTTGTGGGACATTCAGATGGCCAGAAGCAGCCAGAAATGCCTGTAATGGTTATATTTTGAATGTCTGCCAAAAATCTCACGTATTTAGAGAGGGGCCCTTTGGAAGGCAACTGGATTTACCCACATGAGTCCACAGCTGAAAGTGCCTTTAGGAGATGGGGCCTCTTGGCAAGAGGCAGGTCACTGGGGGCGTGGTCTAGAAGGGTGTATCTCCCTCTAGTTCCTCCCTCCTTCTCTGCTTCCTGGTTGTCATGGTCAGCTTTCCTCCACCGGCCCCTAATACCATGCTGTTTCTGCCTTGGATTCAGCTAACCATGAACTCAAACTGTGAGCTGTCTCTCCTTTGAGCTGTGGGTGTCAGGTATTTTGTCCCAGCGATGGGAAAGTGATTAAGATAACACTGGTACTGTACTCAGGGCTGATGATACAATTTGGGGCTCATTCTATAAGAGACAGGACAGAGCACTGCCAGGCTAATTATAGAGCCAGACTCCTGTGGAAGACAGTGGTCAAGACTTGAAGGAGCAATGAGAAAATGCAGCTCAAGAGGCAGATGGGGATTAGACTATAATATGCATAGTTATACTATGCTTCAGATTTGCATTTTAAAATGTACATCACGGGAAGCCAGGACTCGCAGTTATGTACTAACATAAGCAAATGGCTTTCTAGAGTTTTAAAATAAAAAGATTTAGCAAGAGAAAGCTCCAGCAGAAAACACCAAAAGGAAAAAGAGAAAGTTGCCACAATGAAGTAAGTGAGACAGTGAGAGCACTAAACCAGAGAGGTGGTAGGGGCCACAGATTTTTAAGTTTTAAGGTACAGTGGTTAGAATGTTGGGATTGATCAGTCCCTATTCTGGTGTCATCACTGGTGAATACGAATTTGCATATGAGGGCATGAGAAGGAAGTTTATTCCTTTTGATGTATGTTGAGTTTAGGAATGAGGCATTCATTCCCCAACTCCTGGGTATGCAGATGGCTGACCGACCCTTTCAAAGAACCACCTTTCAGGTCAAAGCACTGGCATAATCAGGGGCAACAGTCTCTCTGTGGGGACAGCATCTGTAAGGTCACCCCACCTCAGAGCTCTTGTAGTTTCTGCCAAGGACAACTGCATTTCAGTCTCATTTCTCACTCTGCTCAATTCTGCTTCCTTGACACACTACTTATTTCTGCAGCATCCACTAAGAAACCTCTTGCACACCTCTGCCTGGGGAACCCACCCTGGCGCAAATGCTGACAGGTCAAGGTTGTTTGGGGGATGACGTCTAGAAGGCAAGGGTTGATGCTGGAGGTCAACAGTGATGACATGGCCAAGTAAGAACTTTAGGGGGACTGACAGCTAGAAAACTGCTGAAAGAACAGAAACAGGAATTTCCACATGTAGAGAGCACACAAAGAGTAGATGGAAGAATGATGACTTATACTTAATAAGGTGGGTAGAGAAAGGGAATCACGAAGAGACAGAAAAGACTAATCAGTAAAACAGAGGAGCCAGAAGAAAGCACCATGCTTAAACACCAGGGAGATGATTTTATGAAGAACACAATGGTCATAATGCCAAATCTGACAGATCAAAAAAGAAAGCAAAGTGAAGAGAGGCCAATGGATCTGACAATTATGAGCTCACTGGTGACTTCCACCAGCATAAAGCATAGGGAAGGAACAAATAACAAGACAAAACCCTCTTGCACACACGACCCTTCAAGAGGTGACAGTGAAGGAGCGACCTAGTGAAACTAACTGGAATAGTCAAGGGCAAATGTGCTCCTCCAGATGTAGAGGACTCAAACATATTCTGAGTGGGTGAATAAAAAAACCACTGAGGAGGAAACTGAAAAAATATGCTAGCAAGAAGTTTTTTAATAGAGGGAAGGTTCCAGAGAAGAGTGGAAAGGATGGGATCAAAAACATATGTAGAAGCATTTTCTCCAAAGCCAGAACACACCTCATTTGAAACAAAGGAAAAGGCAATTAAGTGAAAGAAAACACAGTTGTCCTTTGCTGCCCAATAAGGAAGACACTGGTCATACAGCACATTTTCTGAAGTGTGGCTATCAGAATAAAGGTGTACTGTAAGCAAACCAGGTTTCGAAGACTTTTTCTTTCCTTTTTTTGTTTTTTTTTTTTTGCGGCACCGGGGATTGAACTCACAACCTCGTGCTTGCCAGGGCAGGCGCTTAAGGCACTGAGCCAAACTCCCGGCCCTGGTTTTTTGAGGCAGGGTCGCACTATGTAGCTCAGGCCGGCCTCGAACTCACAACGCTCCGCCTACCTCAGCCTCCCGAGTGCTGGGATTAAAGGCGTGCGCCACCACGCCCGGCGACTTTTTCTTTCTTAAAGTAAAATATCTCAGTAATCTTTCTATACTGATATGTCTAAATGATATTTTGGATATACTGTGTTATATAAAGCATTTATTAATTTTGCCTGATTTTTACTTTTTAAATGTTCACTTTAAACATTTAAAGTACATACGTGGCTCACGTTACATTTGTACTGGGTAGTGTGACACATGTATAGCAAGTGACAGTGTTACTTACTGTGGGAATACAAATCTTGCTCAAGGGGTTTCCATCCAGAAGATACGATCCATTAAATGTTACATATTCATCATAATACTGAGGCGCCTGCGGAATAACGCTGCACAGTAACTTGCGCTTTTCTTCAATTTTTTTCCTTATGTGCAAGTATTCAAAATATGGATTTGCTCTCTCTGAACTATATGGCTGAATCTCATCTAGCTTCAGAGAATCCACGATGGCTGCCAGAGATTGTTGGGTCTTCTCCTTTGCTTGTAGTAAGGAAGGATTCACCTGCACAGGCTGTGGTACCCGTGACACTTTCCTTTTCCGCGGGTGGTGAATCTGAGGATCATCCTCTTCAGTTAATCTTATTCTTCCTCTAGGAGATGAGTCATTGTCCTTTTCTGGTAACACTGCACAGCTGGCAAGAATCTGTTTGCCTTGATTTGCCATTGTATTTGTTTTGTTTCTAGTCATTCTTTGAGGGATTTGGTTTTCAGTTTTATCATCTTCAGTATTTTCTTCTAATTCTACTTTAACTAATTGACCGTATTTATGCATTTCTGGTTGTGCTGAGTGCTGTGAGTGGTTTTCCAGACTGGATAAAGTGCTTTGTTGAGATTCTTCATCTTCAATGGAAAGCAGACACTTCTCACTTTCAGGACGTTTTGGATTAGACTCATTTAGGTTTCCCTTTGGCATACCTGCATTCACTTCACATAAATCAGAATCATACTTACTCAAATGAGTTGGAAACAAACTCTCCAGTTTGTTTTCTTTTTCATGTGAAATAACCTGAGTTTCAGCTGGGTTATTCTCAACCTCATGGCTACTGGAAGACTTGTAAGTGAGTTTGTTAAATGTATATGCATTTAGAGGGGAGAGGCCATCACTTCCACTGAAGTCCTTTTCTGATGGTAACACAGGCAACATACTAGCCTTCTCAAAGTTTGATGATGCATCCTGAATAGTGTTTTCAGAGTATACTGGGATAAAAGTATCTGTCTTTTGAATATCTGCTAGGACAAAAGTATTTTCCACATCTTTCGTTGAGTCATTATCAGTATCTGAAACCGAATTGATCATTTGAACTATATCTTTCTGTTGTAAAACACTCAGCTCCTGAGTGGCAACGTATGACAAAGATGTATGTTTAGAGACAGAATCAGTATCTGAAAGTGATGGGTTGGGGAAAGAGCAAGGCTGCTGTGAAGACAGAAAGGACACTGGATCCTGAACACAAGAGTTTCCTGGTAGTTCAGTCTGGTGCAGAGATAAAAATTCAGAATTCTGTTCTTTCAGTATTTTGTTTTCTGGATTACAAAAACCCTGAACAGAGAAATCTTGATCAGACGTACTAGAATTTGCACAAATAAAGTCACTGGTGCTTAATGGCTCTAGTCTATCCATGGGTATCTCCCAGGATTTACTTTGGATCACACCAACCTGACTGGATGGCTCTAAATGCACAGGACTGTCCATTAAAGTGCCTAGTGGACCAGTACTCTTGATTACGTTTACATCGGCTGAAATGTATTTGCTGTTTGCAGCTCTAGTTGGAGATGTTGTGAAACTGGAATGCATGTTAGACACACTGGAAAGGTCTCTTTCAGGCACATTTGAAGGTATCTCAGGTTTGGGTGAAGGACAATTATCTCTTGGCACAGCTAAGCTACCTTGATTGCTTTCTTCTGATGTTTGGAATTGTTTGATATGTTCACAAATGACAGATGGCATGCTACATCTCCGAACTTCTACAGTAGGTCTCCCCTCATTTATAAGTAGTTTAACGTCTTCTACAGAAGCTGCCCTGAGGTGACTTGCTGCAAGTCTGTTTGCATATGCTGGTTTAATCCGCTCTGGTAGTTCAGCCAGGCTGTCCAATTCCCTCTCAAGAAGGGCTGGAGATTTGGCAATTGGCAAAAAAGGTGACTGTGAAAAGGACATTTGAGACTCTGATCCTTCTAATGTGAAGTCAGAATCATATTCAGTGAGAGGCCTTGGGGTTGTCATTGTGGTGTGGCAGGAATCTTCTGAACTAGCAACAGAAATCATGGATACAGACCTGGAGCTGAGACCTGGCTTTTCACCTTCTGATCGAGGAGATCTGTTCAAGCTACTGTCTGAAACAAAGGAGGACTTCCCTAAACTCATTATATTTTTGGTGTCAACAGATTGTGATCGACTGCTGACAGCATCTTTAGCTTGTCTCTCCTTGGTGTAATTATCAGTCAACTCTGAATTCTTAGATCTAGTAAGTTCTTTATTTTTGGGTTCAGCTAGCCCATGTTTTGGTTTTTCTTTGTCTTTTACTTTAAGTTCTAAACAATTACGATTTCTTAACCTTTCCTTTTCTTTTTGTTTAATTTTTTCCTTATGTTTTTTGTGCCATTGTTCTATTTCTAGGTCTTTAAGGCTTAGCATTCGTTCAAAACTTGTCTGCATTAAATCATCATTCACTAGCCTCTTTTCTTTAGGTCGAGTATCTTTTGATGCTGGTGATGACTTAGGTTTAGGCTTATCTGCTTCAGACTTTAGTTTGAGTAAACTATTTAGCTGGACTTTATGTTTGTCACGTTCTTTGTATCTATCTATATCTCTATCTTTTTTATCTTTTTCTTTTCCATCTGGAGTTTTCAAAGGCTCATCTTTTGTCTTGTCTTTAAGAGATAAAGTTTTCTCATGTTGTGCTTTACTATAGCCATCTATCACAGTTGACTTTTTCTCTTCTTGTAAGTGTTTAGAGTTAGTTATACCTTCTTTATCTCTAACTTTTTCTTTTTTTTCTAATTCCCTGTCTTTTTCTTTACTTCTGCCTTTTTCTGATTTAGTATACTCAGTACTATCTGATTGTTTACTTTTTTTCTCTATTAAGTGCTTTTCTTTGCTTTCTGTAAGGTGCCGTTCTTTTTCAAGTTTTTCTTTATCATGTCTTCTCTCCATCTTTTCTCTGCTTCGCTCCCTGTCATCAGTTTTTTTAATAGTACTTTTGATCTTCTCACCTTCTTTATGACATTTTTCTGAGTGATGCGAGTACAGTTTATCCTTTTCTTTTACTCTATCCACACATTCACTAAAATCTAACTTGTCTTTTTCCAACTTATGCTCATGTTTTATCTTCTTCTCTTTTTCAGAATTTTTCCTTTCAGTCTTCTCAAGGTCTTTAGTTTGAAATCGTTTCTCAGATTTTTCCTTACTTTCTTTTATATGTTTCTCTTGTTTTTCAGTATCTGTTTCCTTGTCCATTGAATGAAGTCCCATAGACTCCTCATTTACACTTACACCCAAAGAACTAAATTCTATTTCTTTTTCTGTGGGTATGTTCTCTCTTTCTTCTTTTGTGTCCTTTATCTTTTCTTCCCTAAA
The DNA here is from genome assembly GCA_004363535.1 of Dasyprocta punctata. Taxonomy (NCBI): domain Eukaryota; kingdom Metazoa; phylum Chordata; class Mammalia; order Rodentia; family Dasyproctidae; genus Dasyprocta; species Dasyprocta punctata. The sequence continues at coordinate 6,091 of RJWM01009362.1, read as the reverse complement.
AGATTTATCATTTTCCTTTTTAATCTTTTCCCGTTCTTCTTTAAAACTTTTCTCTTTCGAGACATGCTTTTCCTTAGTTGATTTCTCATCTTTTATGTTTTTTTCTAATTTTGATTTTTTTTCTAATATCAGGGACTCATGTTCCATATTTAAAAGATCTTCAGTTTCATCACTTTTAAAAAAATTCTCTTTCCAAAATTCTCTATCAAATTCCACACTCCTTTGTAGTTCTTTAGCACCATCTCTATTTTTGTATTTTTCCTTTTCACTGTCAATTTCTTTTTTGTGCTTTTCTTTTTCCCTCTCCTTATGTTTCAATTTATGTTTTTTTAATGTTTTACCTTCTTTGTCCATTTTTTTCAATGTGCAGTCCGAATTTTCAAATGTGGGATTATGATCTTCATCCTTTATTTTGGCATTTGATTTTTCACCAAATTCTAAGTGGAAGTCTTTCTGATGTTTATTTTTTTCCTTATGCTTATAAGATTTAACACTTGAGCTTTCTGGCAAGAATTCGGATTCTGCATTATCATATCGAACAAGATCAGGCTGTAATGCCATTTCAGAACTTCCTGGTGATAAACATGTTTTAGTATGTTCTTGTTTTGGTGGTGTTGACTGTTTTTCACTTAATCCACAAGAATGTTTGGGAGGCTTACCAGTGGAAATATGAAATAAATGTAAAGAAGAATCATCTTTTGGGCTAAAAGATTTCCTAAAATTCCCCTCCTCTCTGGTCTTTTCTGAACAATCTAGTGCAGTATTAACTGCCAAATTTGTTACTCTAGTATTTTCTTTCCCCTCTTTCTCTTGCTTCAGCTCTTGGTTCTCTTTATTTTTGTTCTGGTTTTTTAACTTCCTTTTAACTTTGCCCTTCTGCTTATATTCATACTCCTTTTTGGTTTGTGTATCAGAATTTGATGTTTCAGGCACAGAAGATGCAGTAGAAATCTTTTTGCTCTGAGGAACTTCTTCATCAGAGCTTTCAGTACTGGAATACAGAACCCTAGATGGTTTTTGTTTTTTACTTTTAAATGATTTAGAATAGAAGGCTTTCTCCTGTTTTGCAAATAAACTATTCTTTTCTGGTTCGGATTCATTCTCTTTTCGTTGTTCTTTTCTAAGAATATGCCTATCATCAATCATTTTGTTTATTTCTTCTTCATCATCATCTTTAAACTCGTACTCGTCAAGGGCCGATGGCAGAGGCGCTTTACTGGGAACAATCTGTTTACTTTCACAGATGAGAGATTCTTTCTCTGTTTCAGAGTCAATATTTTCATCAACACTAGAAGGATTCACAGAGTGAGCCTCTTCAGAATCTAGAAAAAGAAAAGTCTGCCGTTAGTCAAAACATAACTTATATAATAAAGACAAAATTGTTTCATATTTACATATAAACAGTGCAAGAGAAATATGTAAGAACTCTGCTACAGTACTGTAGAACAGGTTCATAGAGAATCTGCTTCATAAGATCCTTCTGATACTTCTCAAAGCACATACGTCAAACTGACAATATATGAAACACGTACTTACAACCCCAGAGTCTGGACTTGTGAGAAATATTAGATTAAGAACCATTAATTTAAAAGATTTAATTAAGTAAACATGATAAGTTGTTTTATGTGTTTTGAAAATTAGGAAAACTAAGATATAACATGATTTGCAGTAAGGACAATAATTTAAATAAATTTATTTCTTTTTTTGGTGGTGCTGGGGATTGAGTCCAGGGCAGGTAAATGCTATGTAAGTGCTCTACTACTGAGTTACATCTTTAGTCCTAGGTGAGTGGTTTTAACTATACAAGAAACATGACTATTTAGAGAAAAAAAATCAGAACAATTAAGAGAAATATAATCCCCAATTCCATGACCACGATTTTAACAGACAATCTGAATACACTATTTTAAAGCCCCCTACTCTTTTCCTTAGTTTTGTTACTTATAATTTAAACTTGATACTAATAAATTCTTTAGTACAACAGTAGACCTAATAGGGTCAATTCTTTTGTAATATTTTTAAGTACATGAAAATTCAGTCTTATGAAATTACATTCAATTGGTCATATACACAAAGTCAAATCCTTGCCAGATTCTATTTCATTACAGTCTTTTATTTTTAAATTCAACAAGAATATTTTCTCAGGTTAGCATCTCTCTTTTGATAAAATGTTTGTACACAGGGACTTCTAACTGAAAAGAAAACCCAGGATTCTAAGGGAAAAGAGAATTCAGGACTCTAGCCAAGGGGAAGGAAAAAAAAAAACCAATTTTTTTAAAAGTCCCAAAATTAATTACAGTAATCAATACCTCATTAGCGACGTTTTTAATCAAATGAAATTACATATTTTAATAGATTAAGATTTCTCTGAAGTAACCTACCTTCCAAGTATTATCTTCACATTTCTCATGGAAATGCTCCAAATTCCAGAAGAATTTTTAAGTGCCCACAAAGTACCTGGCACTGTGCTTAGATCTCTGAGAGATCATACTCATTTTTTGTTGTTTTTTTTTTTTTGAGATGTAGTACCAAGACAGTATCATTATAAAGTGCTACTAAGCGATGTACTCACTCTCACATACAAGGCATACAGAAATAGTTTGGAATTGTAATTCTTTGCACATACATTTATATGTATATATTTATACTGTATGTTAAAATGCTCCTTGGAGTTATTAGTGCTACAATATACAGTATCAAACTATAGACCTTTATGTCACCAAGAGGAATACCTATTTTATGACCAGTATTTATTTTGGTCCTTTACTAAATGAATCAAAGAATATCTACACCAGGTATTATTTCCTCTGAACTATTTATAATTAATTTGGCCTTGTGGATTTTTATTCCCTTGCAGTTTTCAATAATTTCTTGTTTTCATTAGAGTATTAAGTTTTACTGGAAACTGGGAAGAATTTCCCCTTTATATGTCCCATAAAACCCCAGGAGAATATTCTGTGCTTAGAATCTACCATGGATAACATTTATTAAGCTCTGCTAGGCCCTGTGTGCTAGCAACGCAAGATGAAAACAACAACTACACTCTTAAGTTGTACCATGTAGTTGCTAAAATGGTAGAAAACACAACATCCACAGGGTATATTGAGGAAGTCTGACTGGAAGAATGGAGGATTAAGGAGGGTTTCTCAGAGAAGCAGCACAAAGTGAAGTATAAAGAATGCATAATTTAAAAAAAGAATGCATAATGATTTAAGAGGATTAAGGGCATAAAAATAATTATATAAATAAGCAGCTCAAATCACAGTATACCATTTCATAAATTGCTTTTTACTCATTTAGCATACAAGTATATTTTGACATTTTCGTTTGTTTTTAATAGGTGCATATAACTTTATTTATTTATTTATTTATTTTGGTGGCACTGGGGATTGAATTCACAACCTTGTGCCTGCCAGGCAGGCATTTAAGCTGCTAAGCCAAACTCCCAGCCCGGGTGCATATAACTTTAATAGGAACAGTACCATTTTGGTAGCTTGCAATTACTTGACGTTATATATATTTAATAATGGAGAAAATTTTAGCATATACTATTACTTTGAAATAACAGTGCATCAATGTGTGTGTGTGAAGAAGAAACAAGGGAAATGTGCTAAAATAGTATCTGCGAGGAACACTGGGTGGAGGAATTATGGTCAATTTTCATTTTCTTCTTTAGGCATTTCTATGTTTTCCAAATTCCAAGATACTGAAATTTAAAATCCAAGGGTTTTTTCAAATGTATCATTCAAATAATTTTTATTCATTTTTTAATAGATTTGTCATCAGAGAAAAACATTTTTTAGAAAGTTCCTAACAGCTATAGAATGATACTAATATTTTAGCTTAATGTTTTTGAATCACTGGTAGCTTAGTTTTCCACGTGTTTGTATGTCCTATGTAATTCCTTCAAGTCTTTTGATGCTTAATATGAACGTATTAGTTCACTTACACAGCACATACGTTCTTTGGTATGTTTCATTTAACATCGTGCTGATTATAATTTTTCAATATATGCACCAGAGTTAAACTGTAAATTTTTAAAGGGAGTTACACATGTACCGATACACTAAAGAGATGCATGATTTGTCCTTTTGTATTCCCAAATCATCCACTCTTCAATTCAAATACGACTTTCCTCCCTAATGATTCTTTTAAAATGATCTGTACTATTTCTCTCTCTTTTTTTTTTTTTTGGTACTGAGAATCAAACTCAGGACCTTGTGCTTACCACTGAGCTATATCTACAGGCTAATCTGTTTATTTTTAAAAGGAAAGACTGTAAATTGTAATTCAATTAACCTGACACTAAAGTGCATGATGAAAGCCTAAAGGTTTCCTGGGAGAAGGAACACAGTCTGGAAGGTGGCTGAATTACAGGGATTTATAGCTGACTTGCTGTTAGGAGGTGGAGTCTGGTTGGAAGAGGGGGGTTACTGAGGATGTGGCCTGGAAGGAGTCATCTCCCTCCCTTGATTCTATTTCCTGCCAGCCATGAAGTCAGTAGCTTTTCCTGCACCAGGCCTTTTCGCCACGCCTTCCTAACTTACAGCCAGCTGCACATGGCCTGAAACCTCTATAAAATGTCAGGGAAAATAAACCTCTCTTTCAAGTTGCAGGTGTCAGATATTTTGTTCCAGTGAAAAGGAAAATGACTAAGACATTCTCCTCAAAATATCTCCAAAATAATGTCCAGAGAGGTTCTGACACATCACATTATTTTTATGTTGACAATTAGGAAAGCAATTAAAAATCATGTCTAACAAGAAAGTCAACAAAATAATGAGCTTCTGAAGCAATAATGCATCATACATTACACATTTTTAGGACACACAGTCTTGCAAAAGTGACTGTACCACTACAAACTTAACTTACAGTCAAGCCCAAGTCTTTACTTCCCTCCGAAATTCACCTGACCAACTCTGCACTCCTCTCAACCACATCAAAAATCAAGATCAAAACATTCAACTTCATTTCCCTTCTATACAGCTTCTTGCTACTGCAAGCCAGTATTACCTCTGAAGCATAACAATCTAATTAGTCAAATTTAAAATCCAAGAACCATTTCAACTGTCCCAATTCCTCAGCTTCCATCCTCCACTGTTCAGTTTTGATCTCTGCACTTTCATAAACCCACTGTTCTCACTAGTCCCATGGCCACTGCCTCAGCGCAGGTTCGCATCAGCTCTGCCTAGATCAGTAATCACCTTAAACCACAAGGAAGACAGTGCTAGAGACTATATTATATCTCCTCTACCTGAGGGCTCCTGCTGGCCCTAGGAAAAAACATAAACTCCAAAAATGACACAGGACTTTCCAAAGTCAGAACCATAGCTAGTTCTCTTTACTGAATCTTAACATTTGCTACTATTTGATCTTTTCTGCAGGTATTATCTTCATTTAAGAGACAAGCAATGGAGGAATTAAGCAATGGGCCTCACACATGCTAAGCAAGTGGTCTATCACTGGGCTACATCCCTAGTCCAAATTTTTTTTAAAATTTTATTTCTAAGAGAAAAAAAAATTTCAAAACATGGTAATTAGGGATAACAATGGTATATACATTGCATAGTTATCTACAGATCAGTTACCCAGAGTATAAGACATCTGCATTTAATTGTCCAAACAATACTAGCACAAACCTTTCTCTTCAATGAGTTCAATCAGTAGCACAACTACCTTAACTATCATTTATATATGTGTGAGAGAGATAGTAATAATTTATTTTTTATTTTTGTTTTTATTTTTTTGGGGTACCAGGGATCAACTCACAACCTTGCGTCTGCCAGGCAGGTTATGCATAAGCCACTGAGCCAAGCTCCCGGCCCTATTTTTTTTGAGACAGGGTTGCAGTATGTAGTTCAGGCCGGCCTTGCTCATGTTGTAGCCCAAGTCGGCCTTGAACTCACCACGCTCCTCCTACCTCAGCCTCCCAAGTGCTGGGATTAAAGGCGTGCACCACCACCCGTAAGCAATAGTTTAAAGAGATGCAACAATTAAGTAAGGGATTTTTATTGAATGTAAGTATATAACTGAACACTGTATTTATACACATCTATAAATAATCTCACTTATCTCTATGCCCATCTTACAT
>RJWM01009361.1:0-68303 GCA_004363535.1 Dasyprocta punctata | reverse complement strand
GCTCTGACTGCAGGATGACAGAGAAATAGCAGGAAAGCACGGATTCACCCCGCCACTCGATTCACTCAGCAAGGACCTGCTCATCATCCTCTCGGCACGGGGCTGGTGGCAGGGACGTGATGAGACCTCTCTTGGGAGGTGACATTCTGGGAGGGACACGGAGGGGGGCAGAGGCAGTTCCAGGACGCATCCATGAAGAGGGGAACCAGGAGCTCAGGCTGGTCCCACCCCCCCAGCTCCAGGTCACCTTGAAGCAAGACAAATTCAGCCCACTCTTTTTTTTTTTTCTTTTGGTACCGGGGATCAAACTCACCACCTCCACTTGCCAGGCAAGCACTTGCTTGTACTTCTGAGGTACATTCCTGGCCCTAGCCTGTTCTTGTATGAAGTCACTTGGGCCTACACATTTCGTAGAGAAAAAAATCAGACTAAATAATTCATATCTGCCCACGCGCTTAAGATGTAAGCCATTGTGTACACATTTTTTTTTTTTTTTTTTTTGCAACACCGGGGATTGAACTCACAACACTGCGCCTGTCAGACAGGTGCTTAAGTCACTGAGCCAAACTCCCAGCCCTGGTTTTTTGAGGCAGGGTCGCACTGTGTAGCTCAGACCGGCCTTGTGCTCGCGTTGTAGCCCAAGCCGGCCTCGAACTCACAACACTCCTCCTACCTTAGCCTCCCGAGTGCTGGGATTAAAGGCATGTGCCACCACACCCGGCTCACATTTTTTTTTTTAATACTAATTTGTTTCACGCCGAGCTTGAGTCAGGGTTGTAGGGCGATAGAGGGGAGACCAGGGGCTGATTAAAACAAAGGGGATCTGGTCACACACGTGGGGTCCTCCATCAGCAAGGGGGTTATGAAAGCATCGATGAAAACGAGAATCCAAGAAATCGCCCTGCACAGAGCAGGGGATGGAAGCCTTGCTCTGTGGGGTGGGGCAGTGGTCAGAGCACTTGACCACTTTCACAGCTTTTGAAGCTGTTCAGCCTACTGTCAAGGCCCAGTTCACGGTGAGGGTCCTAACCATTATTCTGTCCATTGCTAGAGCCACTTGAGGCAAGTGTGAGTTGGCCACGACTCCCGACTTCTCACATCTGTGCACCAGCTTATGTGCACCCCCCGGGGCCTGGCTCAGGCAGGGGTCCCAGAAGGTATGAACACAGGTCACGCATTCAGGAGGGAATCCCAGAGCGCAATGGTGGATGAGTGACAGAGGAACTGGGAGAGAGGGGACCCAGGCGGGGAGCCTAGCAAGTGGGTCACCACTGGGGACACTGGGACCGATTCCCAGCATCGATCCTAGGATACTGCAGAGAGTGGCCCCTGAGCAGTCCCCAGGGTGTTTACGCTGCTGCTCCGGGGAATCTGAAGTTCACAGCGTGAGCGTGACAAAGGACACCCGGGTTGGGGGTCAGGCTGTGACAGCATCTACCTAAAGGCCGCACCTTCGCTCCCATCTAGCTGTCCTCTGCTACTGTCTTCTTCTTTCACTGCCTTATACACTGGTGCTTTGTGCCCTACTTTTCTACGCCACAGTAGCACGGCTCTGTGACAGTCTCCCGCTGCACGCTGAGCATCCATGTATCTTAGGCCTCGTGATGAGGTGAGCAGCAATGACTGGACGTTTGCATGGTGTGCAGTGTGTTCAGGACAGTGCCAGGAGACAGCGCAGCATGACGCGCTGTGGGTGAGAGGCAGCATCACCCAGCTGCAAAGTAATCGCCGGGGTATGGGGTGGGGCGACTCCTGAACAGGCTGTGCACGCACACACAGCCAGCTGGGAGCAGCGAAGTGCGGGGTTCATGCGCCCACTGATGACTCTAACAGGTAGCAGCAACTGAGCGTACGCCAGAGGCCTGAGGGCTCAGCATTCGCATCTCTCTCAACACAGAAGCCTGGGTGGGGAGTGACCTGTGCTGATGGAAATGGAAGTGATCATCTGGCGCCTCCTCCAAGTAGAATTCCAGTCATCATGCAGACAGTCTGGGGAATTTGGAGGAGAGCTCTCACAGATGGCATGCTCTCAAATAAAGGAGGGCCACCGCTGCCTCTTCAACCCCATGCTTCCCCCAGAAATTTCCTCAATGTTTAATTCGCACATCACATATCATCCTGCCAGGCGTTCAGGGTAATGGAAAGCCTTTGGCAGACCTGCTGTTTCTCGAACTCAATCTTTACGCCTAATAAACTCTGGCGAGCTTAATATAGTGAGAATCCCGAGCCCTGCTCCAAACCTACTGCTTCGTGGCCTCCTCTGGTGGTCTTAGTACTTGGCAGTTTAGGCACTTCTTGTACAGCTAACTGGGTTTTCTCTAGATATGTGTGTGTGCGAGGGGGACTTTTCCGTTTGTCCAAGTATTCATCCTTCCATCCACCAGCCCATCCATCCATTGATCCATTGACTCATCAATCCATCATCCATCCATCCATTTGTCTATCCATCCATCCATCCATCCATCCATCCATCCATCCATTTATCCACCCATCTATCCATCCACTCATCTACCCATTTATTCATTCAAAAATATTCGCTGAGGACTTATGTGCCAGGGACAGCATTAGGCATTGAACCTTGTAGTGTGGAAAATGGGCAATGATGTTGCCATCAAAACTGTTGTTTCCTGTGAGGGGATTAGCCAAATAGCAGACAGGGGGGTTCTGCTGTGTGTTGTGGGTGATGACGGTTTGGAAAACTGAAGCAGAGGAGAGGGACAGGAATGTTGAGGGGCAGCTGAACCCCAACAAAAGTGTTTAGAAAGCTTTCCCGGAGAAAGTGACATTTGCTTTGAAGATTTTAGAAGGATGAGAGCCTGCTGTGAAATTGCCAAGGCGTGGGGATCTCTCAATAGGGGGACCAGTAGCAGCAGTACCAGAGGTGATGCTAGAAACAGAGAAAATAGGTACTGCAGAGAGGGGTGGGCCGGAGGGCCCAGGAGGGCTGGATCACGATGGCATGGAGGTTGCCAGAGAACCGGGCTATGCTCGGAGGGACTGAGACCTGGAGTTCCGTGATCTGATTGTGGGTTTTAACAGGATTTCTCAGGCTGCTGTGACTGGAGTAAACTGGAGGGAGCTGGATTTAGGCAGCCTGGCCAGGAGGCAGCTGTGATCTCACAGGAGAAGGGCGCTGAGGGATCCCAGGGACGCATGGACAGGGGTGGCTTGGCACAGGCGTGGCTGGCAGATGGGGAGATGGCGATGGAATGCTGGACCCATCTGAAAGGCCCACGGGCCCTCCAGAGCTCCCTCACACACCGGAAGTGGAACATCTTCTCCCGTTTCCCCCACATGGCCCTCTCTGTGGAGCAGGCTCAAGTTAGAACATCATTTGAATTCTCCAGAACCAGCCCAATCAAAAGGCCGAGTGGTCCCTGCTTCCATTGTAGGTGATCAATCTCCCAAGGGCCTGAGGGAGACAGGGCAGAAAGCAGACCTGAGTATATCTTTGGAGCCAAGGTGCCTGAGAGCACAATGTCATACTTAGGCAATGACATTGTAGGAATTTGTGTTTTCTGAAGGGAAAAAGCATGTTTACTTCGTCTTTGTTGGATTTTCTGTTGTACAGACATAATTCATCACAACGTCTTAAGAAATCAATTTCTCTAATGGCAAAAATAATCTATGTTTTGCCAACTGCAAACATGGCTTTTATCTGGGCCGCACCCTCCCTCGCAGAGTGCCCTCGCTGGCGCCGGTAGCCTGCACACTGTCCATGCAATTCGATAGTAACGCGGCCCTGAGGAAACAGGAGGCAGTGTTGAAATGCTTCCGCTTTATCCAAAGGACACTTGGAGGTGGCAAGTCAGTGACACAATACCCAAGACCTGATGCTTCCCACACCAATGAATAGTGAGTATTCCCACAGAGCAAAGTGCAGCAACCAGATTGGGGCTCGCCCAGGAGGTGGACACTCGTTCTCTCCGCTGCCTCTGTGGTCATTTCTGCAGGACGGCTGCGGGTCCGTTCTGTCCAGCAGTGCCAGCTGGGAAGTCCCTCTGTGCTCAGAGATCTGCCCTCCCACCATGTCCCCATCAGCCCTGATCTGCCTTCTGGAATTAAGATAATTTGTAAGGTTCTTTTTTGAGGCAAAGATGGCTATCAAGCCATGACTAAAATTTCGTACTCCTGAGCCTGGTTTCTTCATCTGTGACAAGAATCTGGTCGCAGTGAATTCTTACAGAAGAGCTCTGTTGTTTCCACGGGTCCTCAGTTGCTCCCTGAGGCTGTCCCAGGATTTGCAGCTGGTGCGAGGGCTGGGCACTGCCTCACTGCCGCCACGTGCGTCTGTCTGGGGTCACTTTGGGAAATGTGGTCCTACTCCCCGGGACACAGTGGGGACTAACACTTGGCTCACCCCGACTCAGCTGTGCAAGGATCTGCTGGAAGAGAAAACCCAGCATCCCACGTCCACCCAGGTCTGGAAGAAATCTCTCAAGAGGGAATGACTTGATTTTAAAATTTTAACTGCCTTTGTCATTTTCTTGCCAGGCCTGACCTTTCGCAAATGTGCTTCTAATTAAGCGAGAGCTTTGCTTATCGTTCCCCCACCCCGCTTCAGTTTCCAGCGACTGCGCCAAATCGTCTCCATCAGCTTCTTAACTTGGTAGGGGGGCTGCCAGTGCTTCGGGGGGCTTCGGGGAGGCACCAGAGCCCATCCCCCTTTGCTGGCTGTGGCTGCCCTTCTGCACAGAAGTCCAGGAGATGGGGAGCTGGCAGCCACCCGGAGAGGACCTCGCTGTGACCTGACCCTGCACTGGCAGGTTCTCTGCTGGACTGATTGAGAAGGCTCGCCTCTGGGGCGAAGACTGGTCAGCAGGGAGGGTCATGTTCCCCACCCCAGAGGACGCAGCTGGAGAGCGACTGCTACCGTCCTAGACTCAGGGCTGGGAACAGGGTGTCCAGGTTCTGAAACTAAAAAGGAGAAACACCAATGGAAACTCCAAGGGAGGTGAGGGGAAGTGTGTGTGTGCAACAAGCCACCTGATTTTAGGAGGAGAAACACTGAAGCCCCTCAAAACAAGCTGTGGAACTAGTTCAGTGATATTTCTACCTTAAAATAAAAACATCCCACATTTCGTTAAGGGAATCAATTTAAAGTATCTGTAAATAAAATATCCATGCATACCAGTATTATCTAGGCCTCCCTTCGGCCAGGCTTGACCCGGGCTTTTCTCCAAGGTAAATACTGAACCTGATGAATGAAGGGTGTAGTTGACAAGGTCACAAGTGGTACCAACACGCTCTGACAGACCAAGCAAGAGTCACAGGGCGGGGTGTGAAAGCCAGACACCAAGGAGCCACGGGTCCCAGTATGCTAATCTCCAGCATAGGTGCTTGTGAGCCTTTGGTATGACACAGGCTTCTCTCCAGTTAGGAACTAATCCTGGTCTCAGTGGGCCACTGGGTCTAGGAGTTAGTCAGCTGCCATCTTGGTTCCAGAACCTTCTCTGGGATCTGACTCTCTGGGAGTGGTGGTATCCTCCTTGTGTCTGTGGGCTAAGCCAGCAGCTAAGAACGGACTTGACAGAGGGAAATGACGGACACGACTGCTCCTAAGGTTTTAGGAATGAAATTCCCCCCATAGGTCACCCCAAATGGGGGCCGTGTGGCTCCCTGTTGGAGGGTTGGCTCCTGTATTTACTTATTGTGTGCCTTTACATGGCTGCTACCCAGGATCACAGTGTGCCAGGTCTCCAAGGCCCTCAGAGTTCACTTTCTCCTGAGAAGGAGCCTTTGGGCACACCCCCACATCAATTCGACTTCACAGCTGGCCCAGGCTCCTAGCAATGGTTAATCTGCACCCCAGCTCTGCCCCTCAGGACCCCGTGACCTTTAGAAGCAGCTCTGACCTGGGCATTAGGAGAGGCAGGCCCTTTCTGGATTGAGGCTGGCTGGGGACAAGGAGGAAATGGTGGGGTCCTGGCCTGCTCTGCAGTCTTGGGAATGGTGGTGGTTTGGTGTCACTGAGTTTTGAAGCCACTGCCAAGATAAAGGAAAGTGACAGTGCCACCTGTGGTCTGTGTGTTGCTGGGACACGTAATCATGGGTGGCTCCTGTGTTTTCTCTGGCTCACTGAACACCAGCACTGACACCATGGAAGGGGCCTTGTGCCCGCACCTCCTGAAATGCTCTTCTCCCATGGGTGCTCATCCTCAGCTTTTCAGGGTCTCCCCTCCCAGGCTTGTGAGTCACAGCAGAAAGGCCTGCTGGGTAGGGGTCACCATCAGGAACCATTGCCTAGCAGGTGGGACTGGACCACGGGCACTGAAATTCCAATCCCTGGCATCCTGAAGAATTCCTCAGACCACGGAGAAGGGCATCCTCCCCACAGCAGGCCACCACTACACCTTTCACTGGGAGACCTTGGAATCTCAGGTCCCAGTGCAAATAAATAAGGCAGGAGGGTATCATTGGATTTTGGTCACCTCATTGATCAAGATGGGCTGTCCCTTCTGCAGCTGCCCCTACAGCTTCTGGGACGCAGGGTGGGTGCTCAGTCAGTATTCAGAGATAGCCTGGGTTCCCAGCACAGTCACCCAGCTCGCCTCCTGCAGTGGGGGCCTCTCAGTTAACCCTGCTGGCACAGGGTTGAACGTGCTTAGGGTGGCCCCTAATAAAAAATTTAAAAATCTAGTATGTTCACCCCCTGATATTAACAGATCGTTTTCGAGTACTCAGACAAGGTTACCACAGAAAGTGAGTGAATCAAATGAATGTATAGCTGTTAAAAATTTCCTTCCGAAGGGAAGTGGAAAAAATCATCTATAAGAAGGGCTAATTTATTGCCATAAAGGCAACGACTAAAGAAGCGCAACCAGCGTTGGGTTGTTATAGGATTTCCTACCTTCTGCAGTTACTGCAATAACTCGGCGCCCAGTACATGCACGGAGGTATGCATGCATCACAGAATGGCGTGCATGCAAGGGCAGGCTCATGAAGGAAGTTTGTAGCCTGAAGGAGAGAGAGAGAGAGAGAGACAGAGACAGAGACAGAGACAGAGAAAGAGAGAGAGATCTCACAGCAAAGCACCTGCCTGTCCAAAGCCCTTTGCTGTACACATGCCCAGCTGGTCTCTGGCTTGGTGAGAACCAAGGTTAAATAAACGCTAGGTGCATTGAGCTATTGTAACACACAGTGCTAGTGACAATACAAGATGCAAGCAGACAAGAGAAGCAAACAGCACCGCCTCCTGCTGCCCCAGGTGTCTCAATAATGGCCCCACTAAATCACCACCTGGTTCCAGGATTATCTTTTTCTATTCTTTTCCTTCTCAGCTAAAGTGACATATTTATCAGGATACCGCCTTAGTGCCCCCCAACTTTTTCAAAAACCAAGGTAAATATGAGGAACAAAAATAGCAAAGAGCAGGCAGTGTTTGCCGGGGTTGTTTGAGTTTGTCGCCCATACCAGGGTGGCCTCTTGGGAGTGGAGACCCACAGCTGCAAGGCGAAACACTGACCTGCATGTGAGCACGTGTTAGGATTAAAACACAGGAACAACCAGACCCGTTCCCCAGGACAATGGATCCCTCCCGAGTGTTTGTTTTGTTGTTGTTCATTTACAAGAAAAACGGCATGCCAGTGAGAGGGGAGTGAGCCCTGATGTCTGCCACCGTCCCCCAGCCACGTCCTTCATCCGAGGCCTTTCCCTTCCCCGTTTATCACGATCTGCCTGCTCCCTTTCTTCTCTCTGACCACAAACTGAAGCTCGTGGGCTGAACCGTCATTAGTCACCTCCCAGACAGACCCTGTAGACTTCAAGTGTCAAGATCAGGCAGGTCCCCGTGCAGCCATTCACTGGGAAGGAAAGAGACAGAGAAGGAGAAGTAAATTAAGCACGGCTCACATTTTCCCCTGCCTCTGTGGCTGTCAGGCTTTGGCCAAGTCTCCTTCTAACATGTGTTCTGCTTGTTGAATAATAAACAGAAAGGTTTCTTCGCAGGGTTATGTTACTGTTGGCTGATAGCGTATCATTTCAAGGGGGCCTATTTTTCTCAGTGCGGCTCGGGTCACTTTGGCAAGTTTAATCTGGTCTAACAGTTTTGCTATTTACTGCTGGAATTTCTGTATCTTAAGAGCACCCTGGGAATTTAGCTTAGTGGCCAACAGATTGACTTACAGCTCTACCCCAGGTGGAAGTGGAGACGCTCAGAAAGTACACACAAGGAAAAATTGTGGAATTATCTCTGCTGCAAGAGCGTTCCCATCGGCACCGACATTGGCTGCTGGTTTTCAAAATGTGCAGACGTGACTGTTTAAGTCTAGAGATTTAAAGCAGTCCCAGGGGCGGAATGGAGTGCCGGGCTGAGGATGGCGTGGGGGGTCAGTGTGAAGGAAAGATTCTTCTTGAGCTTTTTGGATTTCTTCTTCTCATTTGCAAAATGGAGTTAGTAACTCCTGCTTTGGAGAGCTCGGAGTTGATCTAGGGCTGTGGTGAAGTGATATGCCGGGAATCCACCATCCTCAGATGTCCCTGCCTCTACCTGTAGTTAGAGGCAGCTCTACCTCTCTATCCAAATCACTCTCCTTTCTCTGCCTTTATAAAATACCTTCTAAATTCCGAAGAGTCCAGGACTCAGCAGCGTAGAGAGGGAATCTGGTCTTCACAGATGGCATTGTAGCTGAGGAAGCGCTTTTCATAAATTCATCTCACCCCATTCCCCTAAAAGTATCAAGGCAAGATCGTTGCTACTTGCACTGACCATGTAAAGAAACCACGTAACACAGTTGGGAAGCAGGAAAGCAGAAATGTAATCTCAGGAGAACAGTGATAGACAGGAAGCAGCTACAGCAATGACGTGGTGCTGTCGACAATGACAGTGACAATCATAATCACCATAGTGCTGATGGCAGCTGGAATCTACTGACGGCTGTTCTGTGTTCTCACAACGAAGTAGTCCAACATAAAATTACTTCCTGGTATCAAAAAAGAAGGGTTATACCATGTTCATTAACTGAAAAGCCCAATACTGTAAAAATGCCATTGTCAAAGTTAGCAATAGATTCAAGAGTCTTAATCAAAACCTGACAGAGTTTGAGTTGTGGTATTTGACAAACTAGTTCTAAAACTCAGGAAAGCCAAGGGAATCTTAAAGATTAACAAAACTGGTCAACTCACCCACTAGCTGCAAGACCAACGAGAAGACTTAACAGAGAGAATACAGCGGTGACATGTAGACCAGAGGCATAGAAAGGCCAGTCCAGAAACTGACCTGCTTGTGTGACAAATGACACACTCTAAAGCGGTCTCTAAAGGTCGATCTTCTAAAAAAATGGTGCTACGTCTAAGGGATATATCCATATTTAATTAAAAACTCTGGACCCCTTTCCTTACACCATATAGACTGCTAAATTCAATTCCATTTGGGCCTTACACTCAAATGGAAAAGTAAGGCAATGAAAATTTTAGAAGAAATCCTAAGAAGATAGCTTTGTAGTCTTGGAATATGCTATTTTTTTCTCTTTTTGAGGCAGGGTTTCCGTATGCAGTTCAGGCTGGCCTTGAACTCACTTTGTATTCCAGGCTGGGCTTGAACTCACAGAGATCCTCCTGCCTCAGTCTCCTGAGTGCTGGGATTGCAGCTGTGCATGACAAAGCCTGGCAAATGTTTCTTAAGTATGACCAAAAAAGCATGAGTCAGAAGTGAAAAATGCGATAAACTAGAGTATAACAAAACGGAATAAATGGAATACTATTCATCAGATGATGTCATTAATAAAAAAGGTATGCATAGAATGAAAGAAGACACTGCAAGCTCATTTATCTAACAAAGCATTTAGATCCAGAATATATAAAGCACTTATACAAAGTAAAAAGAAAAAGACAAAATAATTCAATTTAAAAATATTAGAAAAGGCATTGTAAGCCAACAAGAAAACTCAAATGTATAATAAATTTATATAATGGTGCTCAACTTCATTAGTCATTAGGGAAATTCAAACTAAAAGCAAACACAGGCCTATACACCCCCAGAAAAGCAATCTAAATGGAAAGGATGGGGGAGGGGCTTGAAACTACAAAAATTTTCATATATTACAAGTGAAAGGGTGAACCTGTATAATCGGTCTGGAAATTGTTTGCTGTATCTACTAAAAATGGTGCCTTACAATCCAGAAATTCTAGAGAAGTTTGCAGTGTACATCTGACAGTAATATACAGATAGGTCCAACAAGAGATGCAAATTTGCATATTCATGATGACTATTTGTTATAATCCCAAACTGTAAACTGGGCAAATGCTCATTGATAATAGAACAGATACATAAACAACTTTAGAGTTTTACAATGGGCTCTCACAAAGTCGTGAAAATAAACCATAATTATACATAGAAAAATGAATACACTCACAAGTGCAGTGGTGAATGAAGAAATCACTACCGAAAGCCCATTCATTGCATTAATATGGAGTTTTTTAAGATCTTGAGAAACCAACCAGTGTTATTAGAGGTGAGGAGAGTGGCTGTTCTGTGTTGGCAACAAGTGGGGGCTGCCTGGGAAAGGGCCTGGGTGGGCCCTGGGATGTTGGTAAATTTCGTTTCTTGGGTCTCAATGCTGAACATGGTGTGTTCAGTTTGTGACAATTCATCAAGCCATACTATGTGTTTATGCTGATTTTTGCTTGTTTGTATATGTACAAGGTATGATAAAGGATGGGGAATATTTAAATTAAATTATTACAGTAAAAGACACACTGCCTCTTTGCATCTAACAGTTATCCCATCCTTCTTGAGGCTTTCTGACGCAGCCCTGGAAGTCTTCTTTCATGAGGGTCATTAGTTGCACTGTTGTAGCTGCCTCGATGTCTTGAATTGATTTAAAACATTGACCTATTGAGGTCATTTTGACTTTGAGGAAGAGTCAGGGTCCCAGGGTGCCAGATATTGTGTGGTTTGTTGATTTGTTTGTTTATGAAACTATAATATTCAAAATATTTAGGGCAGTTTCTATCAAACAAAAATATCACAGTGTGTCCTCAGCCACCTTATTCATTAGAGCTGCACCCTGGGACTCTGACTCTTCCTCAAAATCAAGATGACCATGATAGGTGAATGCTTTAAATCAGCTAGTTTGGCTGCATCTGTTTGGTCTTCGTGGTTCCCTGGGAGTCCTGGTGCTGGTTGATTCCGGCGGGCCTTGCTCTTATGTGGGTCACTTCTACTGGACTTGCCCGTGAGCCCAGTTCCAGCTGAGCAGCACCGGCGAGTGCTGTGTAAGTGGTGGTTGAAGGACTTCTGGCACCCAGAGGAGGTCCTTCTGCACCCAGCCTCCAGGCCAGGGAAGCCGCAGCAGCATCTGGAGGTGCCCATGTGGAGTCCCCTCCTCCTCTCCACACGGATGCCGAACACGTGAGGTCCCCAGGGGAACGCTGCCCCCACCTGCTGCCCCGGCCAAGAGTCCCTCTCCTCTCCATGAGTGCATCCACTTCCATCTTCTGAACTCAGACTTCGTCTTTTCTAAGGAGCCTGCTGGGCCCTTCCCAGCTCTGCCAAACCTCCATGATGGGTCTGGCAATTTCAGTCTGGGCTCTGCACCCGTGTGGCCACTGCGTCTTCTGTCACCAAGAAGCACTATGGCGGTGTCCAGCCTGTCCAATCTGGGCCTCAGCACAGTGCTGGGACCTGTGCAGAGTAGATGTCACTTGGGCTGCAATGAGGAGTGCACAGAGGCACCGTGAGGCTGGCCGCCACTGCACAGGTCACCTTGGGGGCGGGGTGGCAGGACCCAAAGCCGGGCCTTCCCTCTGGGGCTGGAGCTTCACCCGCTCTGCGCCTGCTCTCCCTGCCTGCCAAGAGTTCCAGGGCGTCCTCATCAGCCCTGAACCCAGCACCGGGCTGAATTCTGTCCTCAGTGGGGCTGACAGTCAGCAGACAGGACCTGCTCCGTATCAGAGGGAACGGATGCCCTCCATGGGCACTGAGCAAGAGGCTTTCAGGCCATGTGCGTGACTGTGTTCGGTAAGTGCTTCCTCATGGCCGCCTTTCTTGCTGCACTGCCAATGGCCATTTACCGCTCGCTGGCTCTGGAGGCCCCATGGTGTGAGGTGTACACAACAAACCTTAATTCTTTTTTAGAACCTTTTCTCCCTCCACCTCTCGGTCCTCTCCCCATTTGCAGTGCATTTATCTCCCTGTTTTCTTTTATCTGTCTTTTATTTCACTCTTCACTTCATTTAGGCATTGGATTTCTCTATGAGAAAGGTCATGTGATATTCAAGTTTGTGTGTCTGATTTATTTCACTTCACATATTTTCAAGGTGCAACCAGTTTTCTGTGAATGACTCAAGTTTTTCCTTCTTTATAGCAGAGTAGTATTTCATTGTGTGTAAATACCACATTTTCTTTATTCCTCCATCTGTTGATGGGCACAGAGGGTGCTTCCAAGATTTAGCTATTATGAGTTGTATTGATATTAGCCTTGGTGGGATGGTTCACTGTAATATGAGGTCTTTAATTTTTTCAGGAAGATGCTTAGAATGGGAATAGCTAGGTTAAATGGAATTTTTAGGTTTTGCTTTTTGAGGAATCTCCAAACTGATTTCCATAGTGGTTGCACTAGTTTACATTTCTGCCACAATGTAGAAGGGCTCCTTTTCCCCTGCAGCCTCACTAGCATTGTTATTGAGTTTTTGACGATGCCCATTCTTTCTGGAGTACAATGGATTCTCTGCGTTGTTTTAATTTGCATTTCTCTAGTGTCCAGTGATGTTGAACTTGTTTCTTCATGTATTTATAGGACAATTGCATTTTTTTCTGAGAAGTGTCTGTTCATTCAGTTGCCCATTTTTGATTGGATCTTTGGTTTTTTTGGGGGGGTCTGATTCTTCTAGTTTTTAATATATTCTAGAAGTTAGCCTTTGTCAGAGGTACAGCTGGCAAACGTTTTTCCATTCTGTAGGTTATCTCTTCACTCCATTGGTGATTTTCTTTGCTGCCCAGAAGTTTTTTTAATTTGATGTGCTCCTGCCAGGTGACTCTGGATGCTTTTTCTTGCCCAACGGGGGCTTTTTCCAGAAAGTCCTTGCCTACACTTAGGACTTTGAGTTTTACCTATCTAGTCTTCCAGCAGGTTAGGAGGTCCTGTTCTAGTATTTAGATCTTTGATCAATTTTGATTTTAGTTTAGTGCCTGATGTGGGACGTGGGTCTAGCGTCAATCTTCTGCAAGTGTGCAGCCAGTTTTCCCAGCCCCATTCAGTAAGAGGGCATTGAATCAGTTCAGGACATTTTGGCTCCATGGTAGCTCGACTAAAGACAGTCAAAGAAACGGCTTCTAGAACCCCTTGAGAAAATGTTAAGAATGATGGGATAAGTGTGCTCGAAGCCAGGAGGAGTATTTTGAAAGGGATCAATGGTGGTGTGCCTTTTATTGTAATAAATGTTTTAAAACTTAAGCATACACTGTTTTTCTGTCACGTCTTGTGTAGGAAAGCACATGGTGTTGTCTCCACCTCCTCCTCTGGCCTGGACCGGAAGCTCCTGAAAGACCACACAGCGTGTGTCCTGCTCATGGTGACCAGTTGTCCTTGGCAGAGGTTTGGCCATGTGTTTCAGGACAGAAACTATATGGTCACTGCTTCCAAGACTACGCCCTGCACTGGGAGGTGCTCACGGACCTAACTGAACCAGGTTTTCCGCTGGCTTCTGAAAGATAAGTGAACAGGTTTGAATCTTGTTCTGAGACCCCACAGGGCAAACCAGCTAGTGGAAGAAACAGGTGTCACTAGCTGAGCTTCAGGTCCAGGCCCCAATCCGCCGTCTCCTCAGCACCCTGAGATCGCAAGCCAGCTCTTGCCTCAGAATGTCCCCCTCCTCCATGCCATCAGCGTCTACCCCTGTCACACTTCGGTGAATGCCTCGTGTAAGCCTGCTAAGCTGGGCTCTGTGGGGACTGTTTTCCACAGAGCTCCACGCTCCAGCCAAACAAGAGCCCCACTTTGGAGAGGTTGAGGGCTGGAGACCCGAAGCCCCTTGTCCAAGATCAAGTACGTAGGAAGAGGAGAGGAGGTGATAGAGGTGACTCACGCTTTGGTGACTGAGAACAGAGCCACACTGGCCAGTTCGCTGTTGATTGAAGAACAGAATGGTTGGGGAGCTGAAGACCAGGAGTCAAGGTGAGTTCCAGGGAGGGGGGTTGGGAAGCTGCCTGCCAGTGGGGTCCCCATGGCTTCCACACAGCCTGCAGAAGCTCTCTGTGGCCTTTCTTCCCCAAAACTCAGTTCTGATCATAAGACTCCAGCGGGGCTTCTGGCTGACACAGACTAAGTCACAACCAGAGTCTTGGCTGCAAAGGGACCTGGGAAAAACAGACGGTTCTGACTTGCTACCCTGGGTGGAGCAAAAAGGCACAGACTTGGAGATGTCCAGCAAGGCAGGTCAGAGTCAGCCGCAAATACCCAAGCCCAGTGCTAAATGGTGATTGTGTGTGTGTGCGCGTATGTGTACTTGTGTGTGCATGGTGAGTGTGTGTTCATTATACACGTGCATTCTCTCCTCTTTCCACGAATAAGCACGGATTAGAGGAGTCCGCCTCCACTCCCCTCTGACACATGCCTCCCGTGCTTCATCTGCTTTTTAGCCAGTCACTTTCTGACTATAGTGAACGTGACTAACTGCCCACCCAAAACACCACCTCCCTTCCCCTCTTCCTCTTCCCACTGCAGGAGTTCAGTGCATCCCCCAGCCCGCCCGCAGCTCCGGCAGTCTGGGGCAGACTTGCTACACAGTGCTGGCCTGCAAGATTTTTAAGTTGACCTTTAATAGGTAACTGTGGGGAGTTTAGCAGTTCAATAATTTAACATGGACAGATTTCCCTGGCATTTCCTTTTGATTTCTGCCCTTTCTCCTTTCTTTCTCCCAACCTGGAATGTGACCATGTTGTCTAGAGGTGATGTCCCCTCCCACCACCACCGGGCAGCATGGCACAAGAGCTTCCTGCTGAGAACCAGAGGGGAAGTCTAGAGGAGCCCATGTCTCTGGGTCTCCACAGTGCTCTGAGGGTGTCCTCCTGTCTGTGACCCCACGGGCAAGGACTTACACCAGAAAGATAAAGCCCTGTTTAGATTCACCTGGGTTTGCTCAATTTACTGCTTTTTGTGTTTTTTTTTTTTTTTTTTTTTAATATTGATGGATCCCAAAGGGTCTTCCCTGGGCTCAATCCTCGTATACTCAGCCCCTGGCCTGGTGGAATTTTAGGGTCAAAGAGGAGTTAGAATTACTGAGCCGTTATACTATTCTACCTTGCAGTTTACTAATATTTGATGTGCATGTTAGGTAAATATGGTTAGATTTTAAGCTCCTCGAGGGTGGAAATTATATATATATATATGCTTAATATCAAAAATATTCAGCAAAACAAACCCTGCAAAGTAAATGAATTCAGAAATTGAGAAAATTCTGGAACACTCTTCATTATGGAAAGTATATCATTATAATAAAGTTTGAGGATACATAGAAAAAGATACCAACCCTATGGCAAGATGAAATTCTTTCAGCATAAAATGTATTTTGCAAAACTTCGTTATTCCTGGTCACACAGTAAATACCCGCTAAGGTAGCATCATTTGACTTGATCTTGATTCTGTGGAGGCTCTGCCTCAGCGGCTTGGCTGCACCTGAGGGGACCGGGTTGCCTCCCATGCTGGCCTGGGTGCCCCCCACCTGCTCCCCTTTTTCCCTGGCCAGCTCTGCCTCCCTCAGAGCGTGGTGGTGTCAGGAAAGGGGGCTGCTTAAAGGGCGCCTGGCTCCCAAGGGGGGAGTTACAAGTGGCAAACGCAAAGCTGGCAAATCTTTAGGTTCAGTGCTGGAAACTGCACCACGCCTTTGCTGCCACCTTCTGTTAGTGGATGCGGGTCCTGGACTTCTTTCCAGGTCCTTGGTGAGGGACCAAGACACTGGGGAAGACACCCGGGAAGGCAGAGCAGAGATGGACAGAGGTACGCTCTACAGAGCGAGAACGGGCTGGTGAAGGAGGCTCATGGTGGCCCTGAGGATAAAGGGACAGGGAAGCGTAGTGTCCATAGTACCTGAATCAGCCCCCTCCTCTTGTAAATACGTCACTGGGACAATTGTCCTATAAAAACTCACTGGGCCTCACACCAAATATGAATTGTCCTACTGAAAATCGCACTTGTGCTCTTGTCAGATGTAATGATCAGAAACAGTGTCTTTTGATTGGTCGTGCCCATATGTAAATGAAGGACTGGAATACTGTCTTGTGATTGGTCCCAGATTCAGATGAAGGATGGAGAATATCGCTTTCTGATTGGTCCTTTGTCTAGTGCTCAGCAGTATTAAGCCTGGGGTCATCTGGGGTCTTGCGTTCTGTGTGTGTCTTCCCTCTTCAGGAAACATCTCACTGCGCCAGTTAGCCCTGGGTCTCTGTGGCTTTGGACACGTTCTGCCCAGTTGGTTCCTGCCCTAATGTCCTACCCCTTAATGGAGGAGTCACGAGGCCGCACGGCAAAGGGACCTGTGGGTGGCAGATGGTGCTGTTGTCTCCCTGGGAAACCAGTGTGCCCACTATCGTTCACCTCTCTGCCGGCTGGTGGTACCCTACAAGGTGCTTTATTTAGCAATTTTCCTGCACGAGGCAGATACAGTTAATCCCCTCCCGCACGCTGAGTGCTGTGCTAGCTCTAGCCATGTGGCATTCTCCTACAGTGCGACTGGATTTTCAAAACCATCTTCTCTAGGCTTAAGCTCTGGACTCTTTTGGACGCTCTGTTCTGGGAAGAGAAGCAATCGGTCAGTCTACACAGCAGGATGCAGGACGGTTCTCTGACGGGCACACCTCTCCAGCTCCATTCCACGTGCTGGGGTGACCCTACACGTTTCCCATTTTGTCTTGGGCACCCCGGTTGCCAGGCTTTCCTTCCTGCCAGAGCTCATTTCATGCTCCTGTCTGCTGGCTCCTAGGGGGGATGAGGTTGTCTCTGTGTGACTGAAAAGAGAGCGTGACTGTGCCCCCGGGGGCCTCAGGGAGGTGTGCACGGACAGCCTGCAGGGGCAGCTCCCTGACAGGAAGTCACACGCCATGCAGGGCCAGAGCTGTCTGTGCACATCGAGGCGGACCTGCCCAGGGGCTCGCAGGGAGTCTGCACTGAGCAACAGCCCCTGCAGGACCCTCCTGTTTTTTTCTCCTCAAACCCTCGACTGTGACTCCAGAACAAAGAACAGCCCAGTAACCTCCCTGTGCACTGCAGTAAAACACCAGCTGGAGGGCTAATTCACTTGCCAGAGAACAGGCTGATGTCAGAGGAACACTGCGATCACCATGGAGTAGAAAGGGAATGTTCCTGAACCTTCTTGCCTCTCGGTAAGGCTCCAGAGAGGCAGTGGAGAGGTCCCTGATTGCCAATATGGGTTACTCGCTGAGAAATCATGCTTCGCCAGGGAAGCGACTTGGGGATTGATTTGACTATTTGGGACCATTATTGGTTAAATGAGGAGACGGAGGCTTCGGGAGGTGAGGGGACCTGGCCAGGGTCAGCACACTGGGAGGAACCCTGGTTTCTTCTTCTACACAGCAGCCCTCTGTCCAAACGCAGCCCTGCCCCACCTTGATTCTGCTGCCTGTCTCACCCTGGCCAAGGGCCCCTGAGGTGGTGAAAGGGAAACCCCTGTGCTGCTCAGGGAGGGAAGGGGAGCTGGCTTAGTGCGTCTGGGGAGGGTGTGCAGGCAGCCTCAGGCCAGAGGGGTGTGGTGCATGCGGGTCTGTGTGCATACCCATGTGCATGCGTGTATGCGTGCGTGCATGTGTGTGAGATGCCTCCCTCCTCTCTGGAGCTCAAAGCCTGGGAAAACACCGTTCAGGAAGCCCCTGGGGCTGGCCCTTCAGTGGCGGGACCTTAGGAGACCCAGTGGGCCTGGTTCCGGGACCTCTGGCCAATGCACACAGAAAGGTGGCAGAGTCCCTGGCTTGTGAGGCCCGGGAAGATACATCTGCCAGAAACCCAGAGGTAGGAGACGTGCTGGTGCAGGAAGACAAGGAAAAGAGAATGGAGACCAGCCCTTAGTCACAGTTCCTGCGTGTCAGGTCCTTGCGTACTGGGAGTGGCCCCCGTTCCGTGAGTCTGCCAGAGAGTATGGAGAAGAGGCAGAGCCCACAGCCGAAGTCCCTCAGCCTGGGCTTTGTGTGGACTGCGAAGGACAAAGACGCTAAAGGTGGAGCAGCCTCCTCTGCCTTAGAGGGAAGCAGGCCCTGCAGGGCCCAGGCCTGAGCTCTGGAGTTAGACCTGGGCTGTTGCACTACAGGAAAGTCCTGCATGGCCAAGAACCCTGGCCCGGGACCCCTCTGACTCCTAGACAGTCAGCGCGGTCTGGAGCCTTTCAGAGGAGTGGGGCAGTGGGGTGGATGGGGGGAAAGCGGCGGGGTCTCACTCTGGCTGCACGGGGTGCCAGTAGGCGCCCAGGAAGGGCCACTGCTCTGGGAGCTCCTTGGCTGGAGGCGGAGCTTGGGGCAATGCGAGCTCAGTGTGTCTCTAGACTGGTGCTACGGTTTAGTTGGTGATAAGGGATCAGGACCAGCCCTGCACACTGGGGGTTAAGCCCAGGGACCCCACATTATGCTGCATCCCCAGGGGCTCTTTGTTTTTGTTTTTAACAAAGTCTCAGCAAGTCACTGAATGGACCAGGTTGGTCTCAAATTTATGATCCTGTTGCCTCAGCCCCCAGAGTACGGGGATTACAGGTGTGCACCACCACGCTCCACTTGGACTCAGGATCTTTCTAGAGTCTTTGGGTCCGTCTTGAGGTCCAGGGCTGTCCTCACAGAGTAGAACCTTAGTTGGGGCAAGTTCTGGCTGCATTCACACTCATTGTCCCCAGGTGCAGAGTCTGTATCAACTCCGCGCTGAGCAGAGCCGGACTCTGGAGTGCCTTCCCCACTCCCAGTGCTTGCACATTCTGTCTCTGTCAGTTTCCCCTCTGGACTTCCTTCCAGGATAACGTATGGACAACACTGGGGTGGCCCCATCAATCTAGGTCCCCGAGTGACTTTGGCGTACACTGTGATTGGGGCCTTGCTGTGTTAAGCGGCTGAGAGTGCAGGGTTAGCTTGTTATGCGGCATAGTCTAGCCTTCACTGGCTGCTACAGTCTCATCGTTCAGAACTTCACACGCACGCGGCTGCCCCTGGGAAAGGAGCTAGGGAAGTGAGTGTTCGGGTCTGACAGCCTCCACTCAGTCAGGCAAGCAAGGGAGGTGTGTTGGGTGGGCGTGGGCTCCTGCACCACAGCCCGCTGTTCCTTCCCAGGATAATCCCAAGACACTAAGGTCACATGTTTAAGTCCAGGAAGCAACAGGCGCAGATTATAAGACACAACCACGTGTGTGTGCACGTGTGCAGGTGAGCGCACAATATAATCACTAAACCTCTCTAAATGAGACAAACTTTGAAAGAAAAAGAGTGATTGTCCTTTACCACGCTGTTTGCTTCTGACTTGGGGAAAGTCACGGCTTCTCTGCTTTGCGGATTTCCAGCCTGTTACCCAGACAGCACAGTCCATTAAATGATACCAGGCGAACGTGATGGAGGGGAGCAGAGGCCAAGCCTATAATCACGTCTTCATGCATCAACGCCCCTTGGAGTGTCAGGGAGGGCCGGGCACGGTCATGAAACCACAGCCCAGTCATAAAAGCCTGATCGTGGCTGTTTACATTCCCCCGAGCTCGGGAGACGTGAAATGTGAAGTTCATGACATCTGTGAAGTGACTGAGACCGTACGATTGAGAAAGACCTTGGGGATTTCAGCAGAAGTCTGAACTTGGGGAGCTGGGGCAGCAGATGACTCAGGCAGGGTGGAGCTCGAAGCGCAGGCGGCGGAGCAGCACAGACAGCTGATGCGGCCGGGAGGGGGCCCGGGGCCGGCAGGGCAGGAGCAGCCCCACCTCTGGGGAGCTGAGGGGGTGCAATGAGCATTCCACAGGGGCACAGGTGGTGGCTTCCCCAGAGACTCCAGAGCACAGAAGAAGCATAGGCCCTGGTCTTCTGTAGAGGTTGGTGGTGAAACTGGACGAGCAGAGGACTGGGGATCGAGTGTGACAAGCCACCTCAGCCTCCGAAGACACAGCATCCCCAGGGCACAGACTCTGCCCCCAAATTCCTGTGCTGCCCATAGCTGCTGGCCGAGAGGGCGGAGAAGGGAAGGGTTGGTCATACGCAGGGAAACACTGAGAAAAGACAGAGTCCAAGTCCAAGGATCCCTATCTCTCAGCAAACGGCTTGTCCTTTGGGGACAGAAGGAGAAGTGAGTGAAACAGAGACGGGCCCAGCTCAGGAGCCTCCAGCTCCCTCCTCCTGACCCTGGGTGGGGGTCTTGGCAGTCCCAAGCCCCGCGGCTGCCAGGGGGAGTGGAGGGGAGAGAGCAACAGGCAGATGCTCTTGACTCAGCCCTGGGTTGCGTCAGCCTGCGAGTGAGCTCATCCTGTCCCGGACAGAAGGCAAGGGGATTCTGAGTCAAGAGCTAAATCGAAGGGCTTAACGTGGAAGCACAAAACACCCCTTCCTGCGGGCAACTCCCCTCCGACCCCTCAACCCCTTCTGCCCTGAAAACGCACACTGCAGGGAAGCATGCTTCAAGATACAGTCAGGAAGGGAAGGGAGGGCACCGAATCATGGGTGTGAGTTGCAGTCACAGTAGGACTCTGGGCGTTTACGAGGGCAGAGACAAGGCTTGGGGCCCTAGGGCAGCTCAGCCCCTGGCCTCAGCTCCCTGCCCAGCTGTGTGGACCCTATTGACAATATAGCATGAAATAACTCTACTTTTCTAGATTGTCTCACCCATGTGTTACTTTCTGGACAAATCTTAGAGGCCTAGCTCTTTTTGTTGTTGTTGTTGTTGTTGTTGTTGTTACTGAGATTTAAACCTGGGGTCTTTGCACTAAGCTGCACCCTCAGCCTTTATTTCTTTATTTCTTTATTTGGACAGGGTCTCTCTAAGTCTCAAACTCACCCAGGTTGGGTTTGAAATTGGGATCCTCCTGCCTCAACCTCCCAGAGCACGGTGATGACAGGTGTGGGCCACCATGCCCAGCTATTGTACAAGTTTTATATCAAGTTGGCCCCTTTCACCTCTCACTCAAAGTCATCTAAATAAAACAGTGGTGTAGCGATGGGTGTGTGCTTGTCACCCAAATGGCAGGCTGGGGTCCCCATCCTGAAGGAATCCTCCACTTGGGAGCAGGGGAGGGTTTGGTTTCTATAATGTATAACATATGGGGCGGGGGTCGTACAGACCACTAGGCTTGTGCAAAGGCAGCCTTGCATGGGCTTTATTGTGGCTGGGTGCAGGCAGGCAGAGAGCGGTAAGATCGTTTTCCCCAAGCAAAGAGAAGTGTGTCCCTTTTATAGGGATGGAGAGAAGGCAGGGGACATTAGGCGGGAGAACTTTGATAACTCTCTGTGGTCAAAGCTCTCTGGCAATCTTGCACTTCAGTGGGCAAAGTTTTTGAGGTGTCCAGTGTAAATTTTCAGGTGTCTCCAGATGTCCCAGAACCTGTGAAATTCCTCGTGCTGCATCATCTCCTTTCCTATTCTTGCTGATGACAACTTTGGTACTGAGCTGAGTACCCTGTAGATGGTACTGCTTCTGCTGGCAAGCAGGTTGGAGGCTGGGGAAGTCAGGTCTGACTCGAACCTTACAGTTGCGTCTGTCCAAATGAAAGGTTCATTTTCACCCGGTTCTGTTCCTGTCTTCCAGAGGCACCAGTCTGCCTTGTTCGTGACTCATCTGCTAAGACGTGGATGGCGGCAGAGTTCACACTGAAGAGCAGGACTTCCTGGCCCCAGTAAGCGGGAGCAGGTGAGGAGGGGAGCTTGTCAGTCACCAAACTCACCTCTGTGCTTCCGGGCTCCCGATGACGGGCCCCAGTGCGTGGCGGGGAAAGTGCTGGTGGGCTTCACAATTTCTGAACAACCTCAAAGAAATGATGGGAAAGTATGAATGGAAGGCAGTGCGTGGAGGCTGGGTGCGGGCAGCCCAGTGCTGGGGGCTGCTGGTGCGGTCCCAGGACAGGAGCCCCTGGGGTGTGGCCTGGAGAGTGGCTTCCAGTATCGGTCTCTTTCCAAGAAGCCAGGGAGAGAATAAGACAGGAGGTGGCTAAGGGTAGGGCTGGAGAAAGAAAGGAGGCTCCACTCGCCTTGGAGTCTGCTTTCTGGGCTGCATCTGAGGCATCAGGTAACCAAGGAAACGACTGGGCACCAAGGGAGGGCCACCTGGGAGCCCCCTTCTGGGCTGACCCGCCTTCTGAAGTAAACAGCCCAGGCCCAGCACAAGGGGAGGAGGTAGTCAGGTAACTTAGCTTATGCCTAGCAAGTCCTGGGCATGCAGTCCAAGGCCTTCTGCAACCCTTGGCAACACCAACCCTAACTATCACGTCATTAACTATGCGGACTTCCCCCCAATGCCACCCCCATGCCATGACAGTTCCTTCAAGGGCCATACAAGGCCAGACGCTCCCCTGCCCTACAGAGGGGCCAAACTGAGCTCCTCAGTGGCAAAATCAATGTCAGATCAAACCCTCAATCCCAACCTGATCGCTAAAATGCTTAAAACCCTCAACGCCAAGCCCGGGGGGCCATGAAGTCTTCTCACTAGCCCACTCCTACCCTGCGGAGTGGATCTCCTCTTTTCTTTTTCAAATAAATCATTGATCCCCCACCCCGATCAATTCTTTCTTTAAAACATCAGGAACCCAGATGAGACTCCCAACCTAGCAGCAAGAACACAAATACGGAAACCTGCAGGTATATTCACTAAACCAGGCGTGAACTTATTTTTGTCACATGGAACAAAAGTGAGGGGACCCTTTCAAGTGACCCCTAAGCTTTGCTGGGAAGGGCAGATGCTGGCTGATTTTTTCCCTGAGAGGGCGTCCTGGCGGGTCTGACAGCCCCAGCCCCAGCCCTAACCCCTCTACCCCATTCGCTCCAGCGCTGGGTCCTAAGGATATGCAGAAAACTCAGATAAAGTTCTCATCTTCCCGGGGCTCACTTTGGAGCAACTTCTCAAGCTTCTCTGTGTGTTTGTTTGATGGGACCCTGATTCTTTACAGCTGCGCCAGAGTCCATGCGTGTCCAGTCCGTGCACAGCTGCTGGAGATGGTCCTGGCCCATGGGCCACGTGCTCTGAGCAGCCAAGGCCAGCGCATTGGTCCCACAGGGGTCCCCGCGAGCAGGTGCTGCACTCAGAAATGCGACCTTGGTGACCTTCAACAGACTGGGCAGGTCAGGTCCAGGGTGGGGCTGCTTTGACAGCTCTGAAGGACTCGCAAGTATTCAGCAGAGCCAGACTAGGTAGTGGGGGTGGGGGAACCCTCACCTGGGCTGGCTCTTTAGGGGACAGGAAGTTCCTGTGCCAGGAGGGTAGAAAAGAGTTTTGCAGAGACCCCGGGAAGAAAGAGAGCAGAATGTGGCTGGGGTGGTGGGAAGGAGCTCAGAGTCCAGGAAGCTCTCGGCAGTGGAGGGGAGGGGGGCACCTGCTGGTCCCTGTTTTCAGGTGAGACCTTCCCTCAGTCACTGACCCTTCATGGTAGACACTGCCCTTCCCACAGGCTGACCCTCACCAACAACAGAAAGCCAAGGTTCAGGGGCGAGTCCAGCCCCGTACCCTGCAGGAGTGAAGCAGGCCAACCTTCCTAAAGTTGGTACAGAAAGTGATTTCCAGCCTGGTGACTTCCAACCAGCACCCAGGGCTCCGTGCTCACTCCGTGTTCACGCCAGGGAGTCCATGCTGCGGAGAGGCGACCAGGGGAGCTCGGCAGAAACAGCCGGGTGGGAGGCAGGGAGACAGACAGCGCGGACAGGGAGTGCCAGAGCCTCCTCAGCAGTAAGCTTACCGAGCATCTTCTTAAGGCAAGGAAGGAGGCTCTGTCCACAATTTTGGGACAGCAACTTTCAGATGTTTTTCATGAAGTGTTTCCAAGCATGGAAGGAGAAAGGAAGAGAGAAGAAAGAGGAGAGCAGAGCAGAGCAGAGAAGAGGGGAGGAAAGGAGAGGAGAAGAGAGGAGAGGAGAGGAGAGGAGAGGGGAGGGGAGGGGAAGAGAGGAGATGAGAGGAGAGAGAAGGAAAGAGACACATTGGTTCTAGGAGCTGGGAAGAGGCTTTCCTCTGTAAAATGTGTGCACCTACCAGTGTATGTTTGTTTTAATGTAATAAGTGGTGCAGTGCTGGTAACACACACTCCTGCACTCCTAGGGCTTCTTCCCAGGTGAGTGCCTTCCCTCCTCTAAGCGACTGCAGGAATGCATTGTTTTCTTGATGGTGGAAATTTCCTTGAGCACACATTTTAGACAAGAACAAAACCCACTGTCTTTGTGCTGGGCACACAGGCTGAGTGGTGGTGGGGTGCTTGCCACACCTTTGACCTCAGGCCTCCTTTTAATCAGTGGCCCCCAGCAAGGCCACCCCAGAGTCCCCCAGGAGGCCCAGGTGGGCAGCAGGTGGGGGGCAGCAGGGGAGGGCAGCATCTGGCTCTCGGGTACACATCCAGCTCTGGGGCCGAAGCTGGAAGGTGCTAGGTTCCTAGGAATCGAGCTGCGAGATGAACTCTCGGGCAGCTGGCTGGATGCTTGACCTCAGAGCATGTCCCAGGGCCTCACCTCAGGTCCAGATCGGGGTGGGCTTGGCTTCCTCAGCCAGGGAGGGCAGCTGGGCTGCTGCGAGTAAAGGAGGCTAACTAGTTAGGAGGCCCCACAAGACACATCCAGTGCAAGCCAAGACTTCTGGAGACGCACAAACTTAGAAGGACGGAGGGGAGGAGTGGGTGAACCGGTAAGAGAAGGGCATCTTGCAGGGTGACTGACAGCAGTGGATCAACCGTAAGTGTGCCCATGGGTGAATCTCCATCTTCCTAAACCCCAGTGTCATGTGTGTGCCCTGCCTGGTCCCGCACCCCAATGCTGACGGGACAGTGCCTGGTCCCGCACCCCAGTGCTGAGAGCAGAGCTGCACTGCTTCTCGTGGCTTGGACTCTCCTGTCCCAGCTGCACACATTGCACAACATCTGTCGACCTCTTGGGAGCTAAGTTGGCTGCGTCCTCTCTGCAGGAGGCGCCTGCCGCACAGTGCAATCGCCCTGCAGTGTCAGACCATGTGCTTTAAGGGCCATCGAGATGTGTGCTGTCTGAACCACATTCAGGCTCAATAGGGCAGATAGATGAGTATGCCCAAAGTGGGGGTGCACCTGCCTCACACCCTGCTGAGGAGCGGGGCTGCTGGATGTCCAAAGGGCCTGCATGTGGCTGTCAAAATGTACTCTTTGTTTTGTTGGCTCCAGTGAATGTTGCACAGATTTCTTCTACCTCAGCCTGCGTTTCAGTCCAACAGGGAGGTGTTTATAAGACAACGTGCTTAAAGGAAGTGGAGATACAACATATGCACCCTCAGTCTGCTGCGAGGAATGACATCACCCAGCCTCAGAGCACATCTGGGACCCCAGGGACAGGGACGCAGGAGGGCGGGTGCAGTGGGGAGCAGTCCTTGTGGGAGGCACAGAAGACTCGGGCTATGCAGGGCTCAGAAACCGGCGCCCATTGGAGTGAGAGGTGTGTTGGGCTGGGGCTTGCCTGGGCTGGAAACGCAGCTAGGAATGACTAAGTGCAATGTGGTGACACAAGAACAATGTAAATGTGGCCCTAGACCCAGGGATGATGACACTTGCCGTCTCCTCTGCAGGTCGGGCAGAAATGGTATTGGGCTTCAGGCCAGAGGAAAGTCTGAGGGTCCCCAGGTCGTCTCTAGGGCTGCCCATACAGGGAAAAGCTAGAGAGTATGCATTAGTTTGTTTTCTGTTGCTATAGCAAAATGGTCGGGTACTTTATAAGGAAAAGAGGTTTATTCAGCTCACATGTTGGAGTCTGGAAGTCCAAGATCGGGCAGCTCCACCTGTCCAGGCTTTGTAGCTGCATCACGATACGGTGAAGTAGAAACGGAAACCAGCCGCATTCAGAAGGGGCTGCTGCGTGGAGCGGCCTCGCTCCTTCACCGCTGGCTCTGGAGAGAACTGGAGACCGGCGTCCAGCCCTTCTGCAGGCAGAGCACCCCGATGGCTTAGACTCTGCTGGGCCCCACATTGTAAACCTTTGTGTTCCTCAATTCACCACACTGAAGCCCAAGCTTCGGCTGGTGGGCACCTGGGGTACATTCCAACCCCAGCAGGACACCAGTGGCTGTCTCATCGGATGGAAATGCATTGAACTTAATGCCAGAGAAAATCTGTTAGAGTTTTAAAGTTGTAGATAGACAGGGAAGCTATGGACCTGGGACCTGCAAACTCAGATGCCAGGTAGAAAAGAACATCACACATGGAAAGGTTCCGGGAGCGGCTCTAGAAGTCTCAGACCGGAAGTCTCCCACAGGAAGTTTCCCACCGGAAGTCTCCGACAGCCAGTTCACCCTCAGCCCTACACAAAGAACCAAGCTGAATTCCTGCAGAGAATGCTTCAGTCAATCGTTTATCTGAAGCTCCCTCCTTGTGAGCAAGGAGAGACGGCATCATTGTTTTAATAGTTCATTATAACAAAAGAATTATATGCTAATGACCCAAGAGAAGAACATATACAGACCAAATGTTTTCATTTCTCCACATTTCTTATTAGTCATTGTTTAGGTGTAATCCTACTTTTATAATTGCAGTGATAAGATAATATACTATTTCTCACCCTCTACCATTTTTATTTTAAATTATTACTTTTAGGATTATTTTATTGGATCCACAACTGTGAACATATGCTAAATAGTTCTGAACACCAGGAAAAGCCATAGCAGTTGAGCCACATTCTCATGGTTCCTGACTACTTTAGTGTTTAGGGTTTTATTTTTTAAGTCTTATTTAAAAAGGCAAAAGTTGATCTTCGATTTAAATTACATTTAAAAATAATTAAAAGGACAGATACTTTTCTAAATTTATTTGGCGTTTTTAAACCCTTTTGCACAAATTATTGGATCACATCCCTTAGCCCTCTCTCTGAGAGCTTGATTATTTTTCCTACTAATTGGATTGAGTATTTTATATTCATGCCAGTTCCTGCATGTTTTTTTTTTAGAGCAAGTGTGTTCCATGTGATATGTTGGACATAGGCCAAAAATAATAATTTGTTGCTTATTTGAAATTTAAATTTACCTGGGTACCTTGATTCTCTCTGGCAACCTGCCTTTGGCCCACTCTCCCATTAAGACTTTACAGCCGG
Organism: Dasyprocta punctata; assembly: GCA_004363535.1. NCBI lineage: Eukaryota > Metazoa > Chordata > Mammalia > Rodentia > Dasyproctidae > Dasyprocta > Dasyprocta punctata. The sequence continues at coordinate 41,113 of RJWM01009361.1, read as the reverse complement.
GGGCCGACCGTGGGTCCTGGTCCTCGGGGGAAGGGCTGCTCACCCACAAGGAAACTGTGGATGGGTTCTTGGGTTCTTTGCGCATGGTTGCTCCTTCTCTGCTCACCTGGCATGCATCGGACCCCTGTGGGAGAGCGGGGACTCTGACCTGTGCTGTCTTCGGTTTCAGCACCTATGTTGATTTGCTAAGGCTCCATATACTGAGCAGCTCACACCGCACACATTGCTTTTCTCCATAGCTTTAGAGGCTAAAAGTCAGGCATCAAGGCGCCCACAGGACCGCGTCTTCTGGGGGCTCCCAGCTGAGCAGCAGGGTGACTGCTTTCTCCTTGGGTCTTCACAGTGTTTTCCCTTTGTACCGCCTGTGTCCACGTTTCCTCTTCTTATAGGACTCACCTCCAGGGCTTACCTCTCTCAAGGCTGTCTCCAAATACAGTCGTACCAAGGAACTGAGAGCGAGGACTTCAGCACAGGAATTTGGGGGGAATTTGGCTGTGACAACGCTTTTTACCCCTATGGTTATCCAGGCATTTGATTTCACCTTATTCTTTCCCAGGAGAGTGCTCCTGTAGTCCTGGTCTTGAGGTTACAGGACTTCTCTGCTAGAGTTGGAGCCACTGTGAGACCCTGAGTTCACAGAACAGCTGGGCTCCATCAGGCCCTCGCCCCAGGCACAGCTCCAGTCCTCCTTGGTGGGACCTCCTTGGTGGGGCCTGGCCACAGTGGACAGATTTCCCAACACTAGCCAACACCCTTCTGGACTTCCAAATTGGACCCGGGCCTGGAAATTTCTCCTGCGCTGCCTGGCTCCACCAGAGCCGCCTGATCCAGGAAGCTGACTGAGACACTCTGGAGACTGTCCCTCTGCCTGTGCTTTCCCGGCCATCGCCGACACTGGAGCTGCCCTCCAAGGACGAACGCGAGTGCAGAGGTCCTTTCCTCCATGGTGTCTCATGTCTCAGGTTGGATGCGATGTGCTCCTGGAGTTTGGAAGTCACTGCAGGACTTCATACGATTGATCAGATATCTATTTTTCTTCTCCGCTGTTGTCCTGATGCGTGCTCAGTAACATAGCAACTTCCCTGTCCCGCAGCCTGTGGCGTGAAGATGTGAGAATCCCGTCGCAAGCAGGTGTTAAACACTTGAAAGCGACCCGGCCAAATCCTAGAGCCTCAGTGCACCGACCAAGGGAGAGTGTCTCGTTAATAATGGTTTGATTGATCACATGTTGAAATGTTACTCTTTTTGATACTTTGGGTTAAATCAGATTTAGTAAAACTTTGGTTTGGGAGCAAGATTCGTCCTGGGAAGATGCTTGTAATCCAAAGCACTTGTCTACCAAAGCAAGTTGCCCCATAAGAAATAATAGAAGCTCAGACAATTCATTCTACAGTCCAAAAATCTTTATATGAGAATGTTTACAATAACGTAATATAATACAAAATAATAAAGAAAATACAAAATATGCAGAAAAATACACAAATTAACCTGCACTCACCTGTGAGGGAGACAAGAGAGAGGAGGGTCATGTGTGGGATGACGTTCACCATCACGAACGGAATCGCTGCTACCTATTGGCGGCTCAGTGGAATCCTTTTCTGGTTGTGCACCTTTAACAAGGAACCTATCCAATGACACTTGCTTCTGTCTCCTTTGGAGGATTTCCTGGAAATGCGACATTGCATTGTCGTTAAACAGATTCATTGCTGGCACTGCTGCAGTCTTATTCGAGTGATACTTTCTGACAGAATTTTGCAATGTTCCACACATTTTACACATCTTCCAGTTTTGCACTATTTCCCACATTTTACACATCTCCCTAATTTCATTTGAAGTGGAGTGGGAGATTCCTCTGTCTTTTTCTCTTCCTCCTGTGCGTATCAGATCTACTCCTTAAACTCCTGTTGTTAGGAGTGATAATAATCCTGCAGAAAGAAAGAGAGAGAGAGAGAGAGGGAGAGGGAGAGAGAGAGAGAGAGAGAGAGAGAGAGAGAGAGAGAGAACCATTGGATCACTTGTGATCATGCGTCATTTAGTGTCATGTATGGCTAATATTGTAGGACATTGCTTGTTTATCAAGTTCAAATTTACTAGAAATGTTTACTGGTCTTGCATAATATTCCCAGAACAAGTTACAGTCCAAGATTTTACTGCACATTATTAAAATTAGATTTACCTATTGGTTTTTACTGTTGTTAAATGTTAAGCATCACATTTAAATGGATATAAAATTCCATAGATGGCTGTCTCTATCTCTCTCTATGATTGCCTTTAACTCAAGGCTCACACACTGCATTGTTTTCGTCTCTGTCTTAAACTTTAAGTCAATATTCTAATGTTTCAATGAATGTTCCGTGAAAGTACATTTTAATATCTGCTAGTTGTATAAATATCTTCCCCATCACTCTTATTTTTCAGTTAGTGTTTTCCAAGGCTAAGCAATTTTTCTTTTGGATAAATTTCAAAATTATTTTTGCCAATTTCACAAAAATCCTATTTGGATTATTCATCTGCACAACTAGAACTACTTTTATCCCCTCAAGTTATTGCCTTTTTATGACTTTCTAGAGAATGTGGGGTCTTTATTTATATTTTATGCATTTTCTCAAGTTCATGTCGATGTATACAATATTTTTGATACTATTGTCAACGGGATCCATACTCAGGTGCCATTTGTTTTTGCACTGGTGTCCTTCAAAGTCACTTAATTAAGCTGTATATTTTAACTGTTATTATCTGCAAAGAGCATTTTACTGCATGCACTCATTGTATTTTGTTTCTACTGTCATTATAATGTCACAAAGACCAAGACCTCCAAACACTAATAAGTAATTCTGGCGGTGGTGGGCATTGTTCCTGGACAGAATTTGCTGGTATTGCTCTTTGGGATATTTACCCTTTTAAACTTGGCAATGCTCCCCTGTTGGCTTTGATTCCTTTCAAGGACACCCATTAGAGAAGCATTTTCCTTTTCCAAGTAAAATAAGCAGTGGAGAAGACAGAATTTCCTCTGGCGTTTTGCAGTTTGATCACTATAAAAATAAAGCAAAATCTTTCTTCTCTCTCTCTCTCTCTTTCTGGTTTTGAGACATATTTTCCTAGGGTAACATACCAGTATAGTTGTTCCCTGGTGCTTTATAAAAGTCTCAGTAGACAGAGGCACAGTGACAGACTCCCCTTCCTAAACCCACATCCAAGAGACACAACAAAAGTTAGGCTTGGTGTTAGGGTTCGGCTCATAGCTAGGGTGGAGGTTAGGGAAATCTAGTTTAAACATGCTCCTACAGTGACCATCAATGTTAGATTCTCCAAGGTTCCCTGTAGAAATTATTTTTAAGTTACTAGATCTTCAAGACATCCTTTAGAAAAACCTTCTGCTTTATATCCTAGCATATATCTAGGAGAAAGGGAAGCCTTGGGATTTTTCTAGGGTCAACTACAGAGCATGCAAATGCCTGTAGCTCTCGAGTAAAGATGGAGTATTGGTGAGTCTGCCAGTAGCCAGGACCGCGTAGCTGCTGAGCAATCTAGACAGAGATGCAAACTGTCCCCTGCAAGTGTAGGGACAGACACTGGACACCGCCATGCCCAGTCCTCGGGAGTGTACATCCGAGTTATCAGACAAAACTCGGTGTTGTTCATGATTTGAAGTTGTGTGTGATGAGGAGCCAGTCCCGAGTCTGGCTTGGTTTGACACTTCTTGGATGTGAAAATTCTGGAAATATTTCCAGGCCGAGAAGTGTGCGTAGCACAGTGTGTCACAGGCAGAGCACACCCTGGGCAAACAGTGTTGGTCACTCGCCCTCCTCAGGGGAATGACCCTGGACGGCGGTCTAGGGGTGAAAAGGGGGTCTCTTCCTTGATGAGTGGTGTCAGCAGTCCCTAGGGTGGGAGGAGCATCTAGCTAGGTCCAGATTCTAGAAGTTTCTTTTCTCAGCTCCCTAAATCATCCCTGCTGCCCCTAAAGCACCTCTGAGGTGCTTCACAGTGACCCTCCTTCCCCTGCAAGTGGGGACCAGGTCACAGTCCCTTGGGGACTGATATTGGGGTGCCCAAGAGCTCTTGAGACAGGGATTTGGGGGTGTGATGGCTCTGTTGCTCCTGTGGGGAACCAAATGGTAAGTTGAGTGAGGAAGGCTTCTCGGGGACCACGGCTGTGGAAGGAGAGGAAACTGAGGGCCGGGCCAGCATCCGGCCGTGTCCCTGTTTGCCCCACATCCAGCCCACAGCCGAGCTCGCTCGCTCGAGGAGACCCGCGTCGGGTGGCAGTGGCCCAGAAGTGTCAGTTCAAGACAAGCGTGGCTCTGCCTTAAAAGCTGAGTGACCTGTAAACTGTCACCTAGTATTTGGGGGGTGTCAGCTAACCCTGCGCTTCTCAGATTAAAGGGGGTGCTGAGCCCAGCGCCTCTGCCGGCCGCTCACAATCTGAACGGCTGTACCACCCTGTGCTGTCAGGCGGAGGAGAACTTGAAACCGAGATGATGCTCACGTCCTGCAAGGAGACCCCGCCCCTCAGCGCATCGTGCATCCCGGGGTCCGGGTCCTCTGGGTCACCGGTCCCCGTCTCTCTCCACTTTGGGAGTGGGGCGTGGGAAGCACCCTGTCCCTGACCTCCTCCGGGCACCCCAGCTGCGCGGCGGGAGCTGTGCTCCGCAGTCTGGGTTTCCTCACCCTTCCGAGTTGAGATTTAATGATCTGTAGAGTAAACTCCTTCCACCACACCCCGGTGGGAACGGGCGATAATGCGTTATCTCTTCTGCTAACCCCTCTCTAAACAAGCGCGTCCTTCAGTCGATCCGAGACCAGATAAGAGGGGGACCCAGGGTCCCCTTTGAAAACGGTAATGAATCCAAACAAGAATTCTTGGACGGCTCATTTCTGCTCTGGTTTGTATTAGCTCTTCAATTAAAGGGTTTACACAAGGGGACCGTCTGGGGGGGGGTCCCCTACCACATGAAAGAGAGGAAAAGCCGAGCCCTAAAAGGAGGCGTTCCCCAGTTTTCCTTGGCTGTGTTTCCCAGACCTTGGGAAAGACCGGCGTTTTTCAAAGGGAAGGTCACGCGGAGGGGACAGAGTCAGAGGCCGGCTGCACGGGTCAGCCCTTCCCACAGTAAGCGGCCTCCTTCCCTCCCCGATCCGTGGTGCCCCAGCCTTCCTTCCATAGAGCAGAAGGGGACGCGAGGAGAGGGTGATGTTGGGGGGACGGAAGCCAGTAGAGTCCAGCTGGGCAGGTCCCTGAGTCCCTCCTCCTTGGGAAGCAGGTGTCCCTGCCAGTCCTGAGCTCTGTGGGGACAGTGGCTCACTCTCACCAGGCCCAGGTGAGGAGCCCCGTGTGGCGTGGACATTGCCAGGGAGTCCTGCTCTGTGTCGGCAAAGCCACCCAAGGGCAGTGCAATTGTGCCCAGCCATACACACTCCCCAGCGGCCCTCTGCCTGACACCCCTGCGCTGGACCCGGGGGCTGCAGCTTCCTCAACAGTGGACACTGCAGAGCTGAGGAAGGGGTTACTGCCAAGCCCCAAGGCCAGGAAGACCCCTCCTCGCATGTCTCCCAGGCCCTCACACGGGATCCGGTACAAAACAGGTGTCCAGTGTGCCCTCCCTTCCTTTCTCCCGTCCTTCCTTTCTCCCATCTTCCCTTCCATCCTTTCCTTTTTTCTTTCTTTCCTGGTACTGAGGATTGAACCAGGGCCTTCGTACTGAGCTGCATCCCTAGCCCTTTTCATTTCAAGATCTGACTAAGTCACTGAGTTGTCCATTCTGGGCTTTAGCTTGCAGTCTTCCTGCCTCAGCCTCCAAGAGTGCTAAAATTATAGGCAGTGTGTTTGTCTTAAAAGGAGTCTTAAATGATGTTTTGGAGAATTAAAAAGGTCCTACTGTGGTCTTCCTCTTCTGAAGGTGATAAACTCCATATCATACTACAGTAAACCCGAGTCAGACAACCCCCTTTTTCCGCTGCATCCTCAGAGGTGTGAGGGTCTTCAGGGCTGCTCTGCCTGGAGCCCCTCTACACTCCCCTATGGTATTTATTGACCCCACCTTCAGTTCCAGGGTGGGCCCTGAGTGGACAAAACCATTCCCCAGGTAGAGGGAGTAGGGCAGGCAAACTAGGCCTTGGCCAATCAGAGCACGCCATTCTTCTGGCCTTGGACATGGACCGGGAGCATCCAGTCAGGATGTGGATGTGAATGCGGCCGTGTGCAGATCTGGCTGCCCTGTGTGACCACGGGGACAGGGACAGCAGACACTGAGAGATGGGCAGAGCTGAGCAGATGGCAGAGGCGTAGAAATGGAGTCAGATAAGACAACACATGAATACGAAACCAGCCAGTGCAGATCTCTGTTAGGTCAGTGGTGGCGGACGATGGCGCGGGTAGAGCAGCGAACGGTCTGCATCCCCGAAAGCTCTGAAAGGGTCGCTGGCGCTGCGTTAGGGGCAGCGATCATTGAACCAAGTTGAGCCCAGGAATCTGGTACCCAAATCCACAGGCCTGGGGTCCTGGGCTGGGTCAGGTCAGAGGCCGCTTGATGGACGCACAGACACGACGGTGTCCTTCATCAGTGAGACAGCAGTGGCATCAGCGGTGATACTCACTGGTGCCCAGAGGACAGTTCAGGATTCGCTCTAAGAATAGAACTGCACAGAGGAGACGCCAGCCTGGGCTTCACAGACTTGCTGGGCCTTGGTGGCCACATGTGGGCAGAGCCTGACCTAAAACTGTGGCATTTGGGAAAGTGCAAGTGTTACGGTTTGGATGAGTTGTCCTCAGGGGCACAGATGTGGAGAGATTGGTGTCAGCCTACGACACTACTTGGAGAAGTTGGGACCCTTAGGAAAAGGGCTCTGATAGAAGGAAGTGAGGTCACTGGGAATTTGACTCACTTACCCCGTGGTGCCACAGTTTGTCCGCACTGAGCATTGTCATGAAAGCCCTTGACAACTGAATGCCCAGGAAGTTGCATGTTGATGCTGAGCTGAGTTTTGTCTTAAAGTGAACAAGGGTGCTTCACGTTAGCAATGTTTGCTGCATCCACAGAGTAACCTGCTCAGTCATTACTGTGTTTTATGTTAAAGGTGTTTCTTGTTACTGGTTTATCTGATATGTTTATTTATAGAAAAGCTAGAAACCAGTCACGTTCGACACTGACTTGTTTGAAACATATTGGCTGTCTTTAGAGATCACCCATTTGTTTGGGTTTCAAAGTTTGTCAGTCTTTATTTTAGTACTCATTCCATTCCTTTTGAGCATAGATAACTTAGATCAAGTGCTGACTTCCATGGGGATTTCTACACTTAACTGTTTCATCTACCGGAAACTTACTCTGCTGCCTGGATTTAGGATGCAGATCTCTTAAGAACCGTAAACACGGATCGAAGTCCTGTCTTCTCTTCTTTCTGCAGACAGCTGCCTCAGTCTCCCAGCAGCTGTCGTTCTTTCCATGCCTTAGTTACTTTGCCATAGCTGCGGTACAAAACCTGACACCCAGGACATAAAGGAAGAAGGGTTTCATTTGTTCACTGTTTGTGAAGTCCGTTGGCAGCTGGCTGCGAGGCAGGTGGCGTGGCGGAAGGGCCTGGGTGAAGGAGGGCTGCTCGTGGCATGGGATCAGGAAGCAGAGAGGGTGGACTGAGGAGCCTGGGGAGGAGAAGAACCTTCCCAGGCCACACCCCCAGTGACTCACCTCCTGCACCCAGGCTCCACCTCCCAACCTCAGGCTTAGCTATAAACTCGCCCAGGACTAAGCCTCCTGCTCATCCTAGTCCCACTCTCTCGGTCACTTCTGGAGGGTTGAGAACCCCAGGCGGCCCAACCCCTCTCTGTGTGTGTATCTTGATTTTCTCTGCCAGTGGGCTCCAAGAAGAGGACTTTCCTGCAGCCTCTAGTGTGGCCCAAGAGACAGCCCACAGCCCACCTGAGCCAGGTACGGCCTTTCTCTGGATGCTGCAAGTGGAAGGGTAGGCCTTGTGCTTTATAGTCACAGCATCCTCCGGGGTAACGTGCCGGGCCTCTGGGCCCTCCTCACCGTCCGACACGTACCCAGGAAGAGCATCAGCTCCGTACTGGGGGAGCCAGATACCAATGTGTACAGGAATCTCTGCCACGGACCAGAAAACCACGTAACATAGGACACGCACATGTGCACTGACTAGTGTGATGGGTCCCCAGATGGAGGGTGCAGTTATGGCTGGCATCATACATCATTCGGCCTTAGTTTTGGCTGTAGTTTTAGAGAAATTGACAACTGAATTGTTACCTACACAGCCAGCCTGATTTTAAAAATGGGCACACAAGGCTCAAATAGAGAAGCTGATTTTCTAAGCACCGACTTGGACAGAGGGTACCCCAAGGCTGGGCTGCAGTTCCCCACTCCAAGTCTAGCTTTGTCCTGAACCAAGCAGCCAACCCCCAGGCTCCAGCTCAAAGCTGACCTTGGACTGCACCTTGTTGGCTTTGAAAGGAGATGCTGAGTTCTCTTTTCCAGTCAGAAATTCCATTCTGCATCCACCTCATTCCATGCTAACTGACACAGTTTCAGACTCGCCCTTCCTGATGTGTGCGAATCTTATCTCATATCCTGTGGGACAATGGCCGAGCACGGCAGCCAGATTACCCGATGGTCAGTTTCCATAAACAAAACCCACCCGCCTTGCCCCTGCCGGCCCGAGAGGTTAGCACAGGCTGATTCCGGGGAAATGGTGTTATCAGCCTGAGCTGGTGACGATAAACAGAGAAGTCTGGGGTGATACCCAGAAGTGTCCTTGTTCTCTCTCCGTGTCTGCCCTGACGGTCATACTGACGGCTGCAGGGACTTTCACACGCCCAGCATTTATGCCCCTTACCCTGGCCATAACCCTCGTTTTCCCTTGGGGATCCACCAGTTCCTGTTTCCCCCACCTTGCCAAACCTACCCAACCTGATAGATACGGGAATGTACTCCAAATCAGACCAAATCAGTTCTTGCAGACATTAAATGTGGAACTCGAAGGAAGAAATCGGTTGGGACTTACTTATGAGGAAGGCAGAGCCCCAAGGAGTCTACATGCTAGCTCTATCCAAGGCTCCCTCCAACTGGTCAGCTCTTGGCTTTCCTTGGATTTTGTGAGACATTCCATAATTTTTCCTATTTTGCTTTACTACGCCAGAATATGTAGCTGCTGTTTCAACTACAGAACCCTCTCTGCCCACTTCTGAGACTGCTAGGCAGATGGGGTCACCGGAGGAGGGCCCAGGAGCCAGGAGAAAGGGAGGAGGAGAGGCCCGCGTGAAGATGATGCACAGGTCTAACGCCCACCAGGCACCCCGGGTGGAAGAAGTTTCAGGTGAATGAGGAGGTCGTAGATGGAGGGTGCACTGTGACTTGTAGCTGGAATCTCCCTGGGATGGTGAGACCGCATTATCAATGGAAAAGTTCTTGGAGCTGAGGGAGCCCGGCCATGGGAGGCGTATGAGGCTGGTGGTCTGCAGGCCTGCGGTTTGCAATCATAGGAAGATGATGGGAGAGGAAAACCAGGACCTCGGACGTGAAGGCAGAGAAATTTACCTAACTCCGACCCTGGGAGTGCTCATTTGGTTACCGCTAAGGCACTGGCTTAGGAAACTTTGGAATTCACCCTCGTGGGGACCTGGTTTGCTCTGTCGCACGCCGGTCCCCTTGAACCATGCTGTCCAGCTTCAGCGTTCTGCTGTGAGTGTCCACAGCACCCGGGATCGCAGGGCAAAGGTGCGCTGAGACCAGGAAGATGTGTTTTGACCAAGTGCCCCTGGGGACCTCCTGGTGCTCTCGGGGTGAGGCAAGTAGGGCAGCCGCATGCCAAGTTTTCCTTCCAGGACCCGGGGGTGGCTGTTAATGAGGCCGTTTGACTTGTGCTGAATGAAGTGTCGTGGCCCAAGTGTCCTGGCTTTTTCTAGCCCAATATGCAGCTTTCGGAGTTTGAGCCCAAGCTCCCATCCTTTGCCTCCCGCTCCCAGCCATGCCCTCCACATGCAGCTGTCAGAAGCCGAAGGCTGAAGCTCCTCTGGCTGTAGCTGCCTGCCTTCCAGGAACCCACGTAGGCCCAGATCCCGTCCCAGGAGCACTGCGTTTCCACAAGAAACCCCTCTCCACCCAGCTGCTGCCTGCTGCCCAGCTCAGTCTTCCTGCTGCTGTTTTAAGAGCAGTCCAAGGAAGAGGCTGGCGAGTCGGGGGTGTGGCTGACCTCTCCGAGGAGTGGGCTTCTCACTCCGACCAGGCCACTCAGGCCTTTGGAAGTATGATAGAAATTACGTGAATACTAGCCGTGGCTTCGGGGTGTTCTGGAAGTTTCTGAAGCCAAGCACTGGACTGTGGCAGAGAGTACAGAGCCCCCTGCGGACCTGAGGATCTTCTCACCCTGCCCCCAGGCTCACAGACCCAGGAGGTGGCCAAAGCGCTGACCACACAGAAGGCTTCTCAAGCTGCCTCTGCATCCGTGAGCCTTAGGTCACCAAAGGAGCCTGGGGACCCAACAGAAATCTCTGATGTCACCTGGGTAATCATCCCAGGTGGGAGGAAAACGTCCCCTAGGCCCTCGCTGCCTGGACGTAGATCCTCAGGTCCAGGCCCATCAGCCCAGCCCAACCCGCGGCCCTGAGAAGAGGTGCTTATGCGCTGTGGGGGACGAGGTGCGGGGACAAGGTAGGTAGGCAGGGAATGGAACTGGGCAGACTTCGCCCCCCGCTCCTCCGCTCCGAGCAGGCCCCCTCTGCCCGACTGGAGGAAGCGAACGCTGGGCTAGAGGAGAGCCTGGGACTTGGACCCCGCCCTGCTGCACCCCAGCAAGAATGACATCACTGTGTGGGGTCCCTGAAGGGCCCAGCATCCCAGAGGGGCAGACACTGGGGGCCTGGGCAGGTTGGTTAGGACCCGACCACCAGCCTGGCTCTGCCCTAGCCCCGCACTGAGTCCACCTGCAGCCCGGCGGAGGCCAGGGCCTTCTAAGGGAACGAAGCCATGGTCCCATCTCCAGCTCCCCTTCTGTCCAGGATGTCCACGTCCATCTCCCACTTCAGCCAGGACCCTCAGCTGCCCACTGGGCTGGCCAGCACCAGTCCTGCTCAGAACCAGCCCAAGAGGCCCTGTTCATCCTATAGTCATGGCTCTGTGTGTGTGTGTCGCACCGGGGATTGAACTCAGGGCCTTCACCCTGCGCTACATCACCAGGCCTTTTTTCCATTTTTATTTTGAGACAGGATCTGGCTAAGTCTTTAAGTTGCCAAGGCTGGGTTCGAACTTCCTGTCTTCCTGCCTCAGCCTCCCAGAGGGCTGGGATTATAGATGTGCACCACCACGCCCTGCTGTCTCTTCTTTTCATTCCTAACCCAGCATGCAGGCCAGTGAGCTGATGTTCTGGTCACACTTTTCCACCATTTTCCTGCTGTCCCACATCAGGCCTGAGCTGGCAGGGGACAGGGCGAGCTACAGCAAGCAGAGTGACTCCTGACTCTCCCTCCCTGCCCAACCTCAGCCCCAGCCTGAGCTGCCCTCAGCTGCTCTGTGACATCAGTGACATGTCGCTCCTGCTCAGAGTCTCCCCTCCCCATCTGGAGCCAAGTCTGCAGGCCTGGCCCCAGCTTGCAGCACGATGTGGGGAATGGCCCCTGTCCATCTGATGGCCACCCAGCTCTGGAGCCTGGATGCATCACTGTGATCCCCATTCTCCTAGGCCCTGCATCCCAGCCTCCTGGCCACACCTGTCCAGCCTCAGTCTCCCCTGCAGGATGTCCTTTGATTTAGCTCCCAGTAGGGACAGGTTCTTCTCTCTCAGCTCCAGGGGTGCCCCATGCCACCTCCAGTGGAGCCTTTATCCTGGTTCCTGACCGCAGGAGCCATCACCTTTGAATAAGAATGTAATTTAATATTCGAGAGTGAATCCCCTCCTTTTAGCATCCACTGAGGCCGGCATGTTGGCACATTGCAGATGCCAAAGGTACCCCAGTACCAGACACCCAACTGATTGAATGGAAGCCACAGAAATTCCTGGGGCAGGAAGCTGAGTTGGAAAGAAATGGGGCCTGGGAATCACGCATTTCCTGACTTGAGTCAATTCTCTCTTTTTTTACCTTTTACTTTAAAAAATTTTATTTTGTTAATTTTAAAGATAATAAAACCCAACAAAACAAAGCAGAATAAATTCAATCAAAACAAAACAGTGAAATTGGTACAGAACTTCAAAGCAGGATGATAGGAAAACAACAATGGCTACCATAGTATATCTTGTTATCGTCACAATAGTTGTCCACTCCATCAGATACAGCAAAATCAAACCAAATAGAACAGAATAAAACCAATCAAAACAGAACATTCAGTAAAGCAAAACAATTAATTGGATCAAAACAAAACAGTGAGAATAACATTGGATTTCAAAAACAAGACAGAAGGAAATCCCCATATTTGCTACATTGCATACTGTTATGCTCCCTATAGATGCTCAGACCACAGGCCCCAGGCCTGCAAAGTCAACCAGACAATACAAACATTCAGTTGCTTTTTGTACCTCAATTGCTTTCAACTCAGCCTGTCCTCTAAACCGGTCGGGTGCCTACGGGGGGTGGGGTGTTGGGGAGTTCTTGATTCGCAGCCCACACAGTAGGCTCATTAGAGGCACTGACTTCTCTCTTCCATGGCTTGCGTGGCTTTCCAGAAAGGCTGGCTAGTTGGCTTCTTGGTGGGCTCCTCCTACTCCCAGCACGGCCGATTCTCCGGAGGCGCTGTCTGACTTCCTGAGTCAGTCCTTAAGAGACACCCTGGGCTGTGGTGCAGCATCTCCACGCCGCCATGTTGAAATCCAATGTTGTTCTCAGCTGCTCAGTGGAGATCGCACTGCCTCACTGCAAGAAGCAAACGTGTTAGTGAAGTGCACGGAACACTATCATGATGGTGAATCGGTGTGCACATCTGTGCCCCACATGCACACACGCACACATGCATACACACACAGGCACATACGTACATACGGCAACACTCATGCACCAGAATGGGTGTGTGTGCACACATAGGAATGCGTAGAGTCATGCAGCTGTGCACATGTATGCACATGCAATCACAAGACACCAAGTGTGCAAGCACATACATTCACACACACACAAGCACACACACCAGAGATGCACTGTATGCATATATGGGCCGAATACCAAGTGACCAAATGCTAAAATCAATAATTGAAATTGAGACCGAAGAATCAAGATGTTGCTAATAAAAAAATTCAAATTTCAATTTTAGATTGCTTATTGTATTTTTATTTGAATCATAGGGATAAGATTCTGAAGTTTGTTGATACAGTGCGGTAACAATGACCCTCAATACACCAGCCTCTTTCCTGCTGGCCCAGTACATGTTCGCAGTGTGAGACAGGATGTGAACCCCCAGTTTCACCTAAAAGTGGGCTCCTGACACCCGTCTGCCCATGTTCTTCATGCTGTCGTTCGCGTCTGAATTAGGAGTTTATTAAAAGTTCATAATCTTGGACTTTTACCTTTTTGTTACTTTTTAGGTGGCAAAGTATTGACAATTTGTTTTTAAGATATAAAAAATTCTCAAATAGAATTTTTTCTGTTATTATTGTTGTTATGGCCTCAGTGAAATTAAGCAACAAAAATTAAAATATAGTCATTTAGACTGCTTTGCTTACCTTTGTGATTGCTACTACCCAAGAACAGAACTACGATAAAACCAATCTCTGTTTTCCCACCTGCATTACTATTTAAATTTTGTAAGTATTTTTTCTTAAAAGGTTTAAAAATATTGTTCATAATTTTACTAACCACATATTTTCTTTTATCTATCTTCTACCAATCTACTTCCTTATGTAACCACATGAGACATTTTAATTATGATTTTTATACATAAGATTAATAGATCTGAAATGATCCTTTATTGTGACATTTCAGTCATGCAATATTAAATCTGTACCTCTATTTCCATGGGTTGATGGAATTTTAAAATGCAAAGTATGCAAGGAGATTTTATTGCTGGTTGCATCGGGAATGGCCGTGTCTATCTGAAAGTGAATATTCGTGTAACAAACTCTCATCCGAATGATCAGCTCTGGCCATTCTCTCACTGCCGTTCCCCCGATCAGATGGGACAACGGTCTGCAGAATCATCCAGTCCACGATCCAAAGGTGATCAGGGCAGACAGACGGCTGAGCAGAGAGATTGCCACAGGTCCAGGCCAAGGTCGGAGCTGAATGTTAGTCTGTACTGAGGATGAATTTCAGCGTGTCTCTGTGTATTTAATATTTAATGTGTATGTTCAATAATGTAACTGAAACAAAAAAGGTGTGTGCAGAATACTTGTTCTTGAATATATATATGTGTGTGTAAAGTACAATGGAAAGAGAAATAGTACACACACACACACACACACACACACAACTTCCCCTCCCATTGTACTACCTCTGGTCTACACACATCGCACTAAACAAATGCCGCCCATCACTCTTTAAATTGTTTTGCAAGCTGCCGTGTGAAGAGCACTGGAAGGAACATCTCAAACTCTGCTTCCCTCCCCTGTGCTTCGACCCACCCCTGAGGGGAAGGCAGAGGCCCTGCAGCCCACCCCGAGGCCCCTGGGCTGCTCCATCCCTCCCTCACCCACGGCCTCCTCCCAGGCCAGGGAGTGCGTGTCTCGCGGCAGGCTCCAGGAGCGTGTAGACATTAAGAATCCCACATCTGGAGGACGAAGAAGTTCCTAAAGCTGCTCCTAAGACAGCATGGCGATGCCTCCCTCACCTTGTACCGCTGTGGGTGGAGAGGTGGAGAGGGCGGTGTCGGGACTGAGACTTGAAGAACGTACTGGGGAGTCCCAGGCACTGGATGGGAAGAGCCAGGGGGGAATAGGGCGGCAGCTGGCTGCAGAAAGCATGCTCTGAGGATGAAACCCCCAAACTGCTCGGGTCCCTGGGGTTTCGGAAATGTTTCTCTTCCCTCATCAAAGTTGGGGGTGGGATACAGTTCCCCCACATGGGGAACTGGCCCGAGGAGCAGGGTTGAGAGAGATGGCCTGTGCGACTGTGAAGCCTCAGGTAAGAGGCCAGCACTGACCTCCTTCTCTGGGCAGAAAACCCGGGTGGGTCACCCCCACCAAGAGCAGAGGCCTCTTTGGGGACTGTCCCAGCCGCTCTTCATCTACAACCACCCACACAAGGGGAGTTCTGCGGGGACTCGGGAGTCCGTGGAAAGCTGGTGGGAGCAGTCAGTTCTCCATCTGCTCATCCCGTCACGGGACGGTCCCCAAGCACCGCCAGAACCCATTGCAGCCCAGCAAAGCCAGTGAGCTGGGGCCTGAGAAGCAAGGCCGCACCACAAGGAGAGGGGAGGGCGATCCATGCTTCAAAGTGGCGCTCGGCCTCCAGGGCTGCAGCCTGGACCTCCTCCCTGACCGGGCCCCGCCTGTGACAGGGCAAGGGAGGAGCGTGCCGGGGCTGCTGGACGTTTGTTACCAGTTACGCACACGGTGTATCAGTCAGGAAGCAGCTCATTCATCACCAGAGCATTCTTCCCAAACAAATCTATCAAAGGAGCAGACGGTGTACATTGTCCCCTGGCTGCACCCTGCTCAGCTGGGACTGGTGCTGAGCAGATGCCCAGGCCAGTGATAACCCGATTGTTTAAAACCTCCCGGCACCGAGGAGGAGAAGATGGGGGGACCTGACACATCTGCATCAAAGGGTGCCACCCAGGGGAGTGATGGAGTGTGTCCCCCAGGGAGCGCAGCTCTTGGGGACCTGGTGACATCACTTTGAAAGACTCCTGCTGGCTGGGCCGGGGCCAGGAGGGAGGCAGGTTAAGACTGCTGACTTGGGGACGGACTGTCACTGGGAGATAGGAGACGTGCTCCTTCAACAGCCCATCTCAGATCCATGCTTCCCAGTCTACGTACGATTGGTCACATCTACCTACTGTCATCTTCATGGCTGCTGCCCAGGTCTGGGGCCTGGTGACTGCTGCACTGGCCCTGTGTGACCTCCTGCCTCATCTCTGGACTCTGAACTCGTCCCCCACCCAACACCAGCGTGAGCTTGGACATGACAACATTTAGCAAGGCCAGGGGACCGGGGACGTCACCAGGCCACCCACACCACACGTGTGAGCGCGTGCCCCGAGGGGATCAGGGGAAATGAACGGTGACCAAGACCCAGACGGGGGCATTGCACACGGACTCTGAGCTCTGCAACCATCACAGTCTCTGTCTATACACCACACACTGATCACTCTTACCGGGGGCAGAGAGTGATGTGGTCCTGAGTCTGCGAGGTCAGCAAGCACAGGCCTGGCATCTGCCTGGCAGCTGGCGAGGGCCCCGGGCTGCATCACAGCATGGCAGGAGCAGTCCACAGTGAGACAGAGCAAGTGCACTGTCCCGCCTCTGCCTTCCTCTTCTCACGAAGCCACCAATACCATCCTGAGGCCCCACCCAGAAACCTCATTGAAACCAGTTACCTCTAAATACCATTAACATAGGAGTTTGGGGGTTAAGTTTCCAATACGTGAACTCGTGGGACATGTTCAAACTATAGCACATGTACACTTGAAAAAGCAAGTAAATGAGAGCAAATGGTGGGAGCTGGGTCCCCACTGCTGGATGGGAGGCTGGGGGCAAGAAAGGGAGGACAGCAGGAGTGAGCTGGAAGCATCCGTGCAGACTCACGGGCAGCCAGATGGATACGGATACATCAGGATAGGTAAGTCACTGCACGGGGGACGCACACAAGCCTATTCCCAAACTCTTCCTGTAGGCCTAGAAGCAATGACGGCCCAGGAGTGGCAAGCACACCCAGCTCCAGATCTTGGTTTCTAACACCATTTCCCAGTGAAAGAAAACCTCCTTTGGAGAACTGGCTGGTTCTAGGACTGACAAGGAATAGACAAGATGAGCCCAAGAATCTTGCAGGGCAGAAAGGAAGGCTGCATTCATGAGATGACTTGTGAATGAGGAATTGGAATGTGTCCTTACTGCTTGATTGTGACAGGGACATCATTCTAAGATATCAACCACAGGAGGAAAAGTGGTTGGGGCTGTGGAACCTGCTGTTCCAGCTCGACAACTTTTCTGGAAATCTAAAACTCTCCTGTAATACAAAAGTCATCCTTTAAGAAGTCACTAGATTCACGGACTGTGGGGTGGGGTGGGGGGGAACCAGGGGCCTCACCAGGAGGTGATCCCCGCCTGGAAACCAGCACCTCGCTGCTGCCAGAGTGGGGACAGCCACACCCAAGCCTCTCTCCGTGAGTCAGCGCTATTCACGAACTGCGGAGGGAGAGAACCAGGCCTCACCAGGAGGCGATCCTGGCCAGGAAACCGTATCATTTTCATTGCTTTGTTGGGTTGGGTTTTATTTGTTTTGTTTGATTATGCTAAATCTGATGGCATGAGCAGCTATTTGAAAGATAACAAGACATATTATGGTAGCCATTTTGAATTTACTAGTGGCTTGTTTTGAAGGGACTGTGGGTGTCGGTGGTAGACACCAGAGCAGAAGTCCCACAAAGCCCCTTAGTGAGCAGGGCCCTGGCACCTTCGGGAGAGGATCTGAGGGCTGCCAGCTTTGGACGTGGCAGGTGGCTTGACTTTTAGTGGTCTCTTTGACTTTGGGGAGGAGCCAGGGGTCACGTGGTGGCAGATGGGACGGATAGGGAGGAGGAGGACACAGCGTGCTGTCAGAAATTGCTCTGAACAGTTGGAATCAAGGTCGCCCTGCCCTGGCAAGGTCTCAGGCAACCTTGTTGGCAGATTGGAGATGATGACATCATCTCCAGGAGGGCTCCTTCCTGTACCTTCCTACAGGGGAATGCACCCAGATTCCAAGCCATGAACCCAGGAGCCTTGTGGCTGCCTGGGGGAGGCGCTGTGGGCTGATTATGCTCTGCGCAGGGTGGGACCTGCTAGCTGACCCTGTGTATCCCGGGAGACCAAAGCTGCACTGCGCTCCTGGAAGAAATGGGGAGCATGGCCCTTCCCCTGTCCTGTGTGGTGGACAGGGCAGGTGACGCCCTCTTCCCAGCTGCCCCCTCTCCATGGGAGTCCCCAGCAGGTGCTCTGCAGAGACGGCACCGTCTGTGCCCCATCTTCCCAGCACCTAGCATTCCAAAGATGCTAACCTCCCAGTCCTAGGCAGCCCCCTGATGGCCCCACTGATCCATCGCACTCTGTGGCCACCGTCACAGCTCCTGCTCCGCCCTCTGCATCCGTCACAGGGCCGATTCCACGAGGAGCGACTGCAGGGTGAGCTCCAGCGGCATCTAAGCATGGCACTTGGTGGTGCCAGCAGGTCACCCTGCCCTGTCCCTGCTCTTCCTGAAGCTTGACGCAGAGAAGTGTCTCAGGAGGTCGCCACACGGGACCATCTAACTACACGCCCCGCCCTGCAGCCACCACCTTCTCCGCCAGCTGCCTTCTCTTCACCCAAACCGGAAGTCAGGGATGTCGGCTTACCTTGCAGAACTGTCTGTTCACCTGTCTGTCTGCGCCTTTATACGTCTGTCAGCGAGAATCTCAAGATTAGGAGCAGCACTGTTTCTCTCTGTAACCCTGTTATTTAACACACATATGGCACATGCCAGCTGTTAAATCAAGGATTTTACCCTAAATGAATGACTGGGGAATGAATGAACATTTGCCCCCCCACTCCTTGGACACTTAGAAGAACCCCTACCCCTGCCTGTCCAGCCAGACTGTGAGTGGTTTCAAGACAGGAGCTCACTGTCGCACTCTCTGGGGTCCCTCTGTCAGCACAGCCACACGTGCGGCCCCGGGTTCCGGGAGGAGTAAAGACGGCTGTCCGAGAGAGTGGGGGAGGAGACAGCTGTGGGGAGCCCTGTACCTCTCATTGGTTCTGTTGACATCTGGGTCACAGGGGTTGTGAAGTGATCTTTCTGCACCTTGAGACCGAACCAGGAGCCACCAACTCTGTAATATCCTAGGAGTGTTGTATATTTTTACTAAAATGCATTTGACAAGTTTGCGACATCTTTGACCTTGGGAAAGATTAAAATGGACCAAGTCTGGAACTCACTGGAAATTCCTCGGGGGTCCAGATGACTCTCGGTTCAGCAGCCGCTTGGCGATCTGACCTGCCACCACGAAGGAGTCTGAAGTGCCAGCAGGGGCAAGGGTCCCAAGGCAGAGGCCCGGGCGTGAGCAGGAAGAGGCAGCCGGGGGAGTTTCCATGCACCAGACCCCCCCGGAGCCTCCAGGCTTGTCCCAAGAGTCTACCTAGCCTGGACTGAGAACCCATCCCCCTACTCCCAAATGTCCCAAAGCATCTGATAGACATAAAACTTCGGACTTCCAGGGGACAGCGCTTCAGGGAGCGATCGTGAGAGCTGGGCTGATGTCAGAGCCCATTCTTAAACAGATCATTAATTCACCCAACAAATATTTATTGACCAGAAAATGGCTACTTGGAGAACTCCTTGGGTTTTGAAACATCCCCATATATCTTCTCTCTCTCTCTTTCCCTCTCTCCCTCCCCCTCTTCCATCCTCATAAAACCATGAGACGAAAAAGGTCCTCTGAGTCTGCAGCTGACCCCGGAGGTGGACAGACAGCAAGGGGGCAGCTGTAGAAAGATGGCCCGAGTCCTGGCCCAGTGCAAGCGACCCGAGGGAGCCAGGAGGCCAGCTGGCCAAGGAGGGAGAGGGCTTGGGCTCTGTGAGGCCAGACCTTGGAGGTCTCCAATTCAGAGGAAATGGACTGTTTAATGGTCACCAAGTTCTGCAGTGCTGCACAAGGCTATGATAGAGTAGTGGCCGCAAACCTCATGCTGTCCTATCCCACAGCGCTCAGGTCCCTCGCAGCTGCTCCCATGATCCCTTAGCCAGCACAGCAGCCTCTCGGCTTTCTTTCCTGATGCTCTGTGATTTCATCCTTCTGATTTAGGATTCCCTCTCTGCCCTTCAGTGCCCAGCAGCAGACCTAGCCATGCAGCTCTGGGTTAGGAAACCAAACAATGGAACCTTGTTAAATGTTGCCTTATCTTTAAAGAGGAGATGACTGGTACCCAATGAGTAAGGTACATGGCTTCGTGATAGCTGCTTTGGCTCTTTGTGGCCCCGTGCTGTTTCCCCCATTTTTTCCCCAAGGTCCAAATAAATGGAGAGCTCACTGTAATAATAAGGACCAAACGTGGCATTTCCAGACCATAAGGAGAACGGAGACTATGATGCATCGAGGAAATACAGGCATGTAAGGCTGTACACAGCTGCAACATCTGGCCTTATAAAACTAAAAATAACACCCCATAAAATATATGATAGTCATTTATTTTGACAGCTGAAATACACTTTCCATTGCGCATGACTCTGTGAATCTCACTGGGGCAAGAGCCCTGAAGTTGTATATTCTGGGATCAGTGACATCGCAGTCATATGGGTTCCTCATTCTACCTTCTTTTCACAGTTCCCCAAGGATTTAGGGCACCCCCCCACTCCCCATCTTTGCTCAGAAGGCCCTTTCCTGTCCTTGGTTTGCAATCTCAATGCTTCCTTTAGACCCCCTTCCCAAGGCCAGTCTCAGGCTGGCCCAGCAGCTCTGATGTATGAAGACCCTGCCATCTTGCTTCCCTTCTTGGTTGTTCAGTGAGCTCAATGCTCCCGAGTAGCAGAAGTCGCCCACACGGGACGCCTGCCTCCCTCTCTGCTCCAGGACTCATCTTCTTTTCTGGGTGTCATAAATGCCCGTTAGATTTGACCGGATGGCCACTGATCTCAAAGCTTTCCACCCCAAGGGCGTGTTCTCCCACCTGCTCAGCATTCTGCACCAGGGCTTTCACTTGGACCTGTCCTTAAAATGGAACCATTTATGACATCTTCAATTCCTCCGCCCTGGAACCCTCTAACATTAATCTCCCCTCATTCCAGCCTCCTCCCCCACAGCTCCCTGGCCACCTGTCTGAGATGTAACCTTTCGGCCTTCTCTCGGCTCCCCTGTCCCCCTCACCTCTCCGCTGTGCTGACGTCCATCCCAGGTCTCGGACTGCCCCCACATTCGTGTTGCTGACTGTGTCCTCAAGTTGTTGTCCTGCTTCTCTGCACGACTTTGTCCCGCTATTCCTGTCCTCCAGCAAACCCCTGGGGACCCCTCCTCTCCTCTGTAGTGTTCGTTCTAATCCCTACCAAGATTAACTCACTGAAACCTCATAAGAATCCTGTGGCGTGAGGAACATTAATAATATCCATTTCAAAGTTTAGGAAACTGAGGTATATAGAGCCACATAATTTGTTGGGGGAATGAAAATTGGATTCTCAGTCATTGTCCTACATGTTTAATTCTTTGAAGCCATATTTGTTTAAAAATCTTATCTATAAAGGTATTTTTCATATTGTTTTAATTAGGATATTTTTATTGTTGAGCTATTTAAAATTGTTGTGTTCGTTTTAAGATGTATTCCAGAAATTTTGACACTTAGGAAGGTTGACTATCCAGAAATCAGAAGTGAAAATCATCATATCTCTTTTGCATGTTAGTTTTTCAGATTATTAACTTGCATAGAATCAATTAGAAATAAATTAAGAAAGAAAAATAAACTTTGATTAATTGCTAACCCCAGCTGGTGGTTTGTTAGTGACCACCCAGAATGCACCATTGATTGTGAAGGGGTCATGTGTTTTTCCAAATCTAGATTTTCCCTCCAAATACTTAGGTAATGGTATGAGAATGACCTATTTAATTATTAAATATTCATTAAATCTTGTCAATGACATCTCTATTTAAACCAAAGCCTGTTTTTAATCTGTATTTTTATTTGTTTTTTAAGGCAGAGAGTTTTCGTCTGTGTCTACCCTGGATTATATTTTCTCTGTAATTTGTCCTGTGGTTGGTGATTTGTTGGTTCTTGTTTTTGTAACTGAAAAGTTTTGATGGATCACATTAAAGCTGTCCTAGTAGCCCACACAAAGAGTAGCTCACTTATTCATTCATTCATTCATTCATTCATTCATATACCAGTGAATAAAGGAGGTAGATGGCTGAGGCCCCTTCCTTCTAGACAGGGTAGAGATGGGGTAAGATGGGGACTGGTTTTAATTCTCGCCTGTGCTGGGCGTGTGGTGGCTCCTGCACTCAGCCAGTCTAACGGACAGTCCTCAGCACTGCACACTCAGGGCTTCCCCGCCCTACGCCATCGACCACCTATGCATGAAAATCCCACTTGGAGCCTTGTTCTTCCTGATGTGGTTTCTAAATTTTTTCTGGTTATTGACGTAGAATGGTACTTAAGCTCTAGACCCAGTGTCCAGCTTTAATAAACAAAAGGAGGAAGTGCGCGCGCACACACACACACACACACACACACAGAACAACAGAGAAGATAACCCAAAGTTGAGAGGCAGAGGAAATAACTGATTAGACTCAGATATGCCATAGTTATTAGAACTGTGAAATAGGAATTTTAAAGCAATTTATTAATGTGTTTGATAATCTAGTCAAAAATTCAAAGCATGTGTATGCACAGATGGGAAAGTTTATCAGAGAGATGGAAACCCTAAGAAGGGGTTTAGTGGAAATGCCATAGATTAAAAACAAAACAAATCCATCAAAAACCAAAACATGACATTGGAAGTGAAATGAAGAATGTCTTTGATAAACTCACTCATTGGCTTTACATAGCTGAGGAAAAAATTAATAAACCTGAAGATACATCCATAGAAATAACCCAAACTGAATGAGGGAAGAAGGAAGGAGGGATAAAAAGGAGAGAGAAAGGAGGAGGAAGAAGGAAGAGGAAGAAGGAAGAGGAGGAGGAAAGAAGTGAAAGGGGGAATGGAAGAGACAGAAGAAGAAGTGGGAGGGGGAGGAGAAGGAAGAGGGAAGGGGAAAGAGGAGACGAGACAGAACAAACCTGAGATGTGTCACACAAAAGTTTTTTAGAAGTTTAATCAACATTGATGTCCTGGGAGGAGAAAAAAAGATAAAGAGAAGAAATACTTGACAATTAGTAGCCAAGAGTTTTCTAAAAATAAAAAAGTATGTTGAACTATAGAACACTAAGCAGGATAATTTTTTGAAAAACCACTTGGCAATCATAATCATACTCTTAAAAAATATATAATCAATTTTTGAGGCAGTCAGAGAAAAATGACGGAAAAACAAGGATAAGAATTATAGCCAACTTCCTAACAAAAACTATGTGAACAGGAAGTGAATGGAGTCAGATCTTTAAAGTATTAGGGGAACCGAAGTGCTAGTCCAGTATTCTAGATCAAGCGAAAATACTTGTTTTAAAAGTAAAGATGACATAGAGGCTTTTTCAGGAAATCAAAAGCTGAGAGAACTTTAGTACTAGGGGACCTAAGCTCCATGGAGTGCTATAGAGAACTTTTGAGGCAGAAGGGATTTGATACCCAAGAGAAATTAGGATGGACACAGAGTAAACTCCACAAATGGCAAGAACGACAGTAAAGGCCAAGAACGCCTCAGCCAGCCTTCAGGATGGAATCCTGTGTGTGTCCTGCTGCGTGACCCTTGTCACATATGCCGCCCAGAGAGGGCACACAGAAGAAGGCTGGCCCCTAGGGCATACATTATGCATCTGAAGTTTCCAGTACCTTGGGCTTTCCATGGACCACATAAGATCATGGAAAATCATCTCAAACTGCACCTCCCTGGACTTGCTTTTTCTATCAAGAATGTTTTGTGTCACCCCCAATAGGTTTGGCTTTTGTTTGAGAGATTACTATCAGTGTTTATACTCAGGATCATCACACTTATCCGCCACTTACTAGACTGTTCTAGCAACATCGGAAAGACCCCATTTCCATCTTTCACCTGGGGAAACTGAGGCCCCCACAGCTGTAAAGAAGAGTAGAATAACTGAAATAGAACAGGCCGAGCTCAGCTTCCAGCCCTGGCTTCAAGATCTTTACATCTCCAGGATGTTTTCTAACCACTGCTGACTTCCTCATTTGTAAAACATGGCCGCATGTGAGGCACACGAATCACCTTGAAAGTATTAGATGTTCAAGAAAGGACATTATAATGATGGTGACAAGAACATTGACAGGCTTGTGTGTGTTCTGTCATTTCTAGCCAGATAACCTGGGCAAGTTACTCAACCACCCAGTACTTCTGAAAAGAGTAATTCCTCATGGGTCTATTCTGAGGCTAAGTGAGCTGATGGTTGCAAAATGTTCAAAACATTATCTAACATGTAATAGATGCCTTTCATTAGTATTATTTCAGAAATAGAAATTTTGATTGCAATCTGAATTGAAAATTTGTGAACTGGAAATTTATAAACTATAAATGTATGTGTAAAAATCTGTTAACAAAAGCACTAGATAATCTACTGATTTTCCTTAATTTCTGATAAAGCTTATGGCTCAAGATTTAAACTGTGGCAAAAGAATTGTGGACTGAAATTTGTCTGCTGCTAAGTAGGAAGAAGCAAAAAATTACTCAAACAGAAGGATGATGTAAGCTGTAGAAAAGAGCTCTTCGAAAAAAGAAAATAGTGAACACACAGTAGACCATTTAGATAAATAAAAATAAAGTAATTGAACAAGCATGTCCACAAAGAAGAAAACTGGAAAAAGAAAAACTAAAAAAAGTGACTCTTAGTCACTTTCTTTTTATATTGTTACTTGAAAATAAACTAAAAACAAAAAGAGAAAGAAGGGGGTAAAACTTCTGAAATACTTGTGGCCAAACCAGTTTTAGTATCTATTTTCAGCAGGCTTAATTTAAGACCACACCACGTAGCAGAGAATGGCCTTGTGGCTGCGTGAAACCCTGCAATCTGAAGGCGTAAACGGAAACAAACAGGCACCAATGAGCTAGTCCCTCTTTCGGCAGAAAGCATTTCCTGCAGACTGCCCACAATCTCTTTCCAGTATTGCAGGGGAAAATTACGCTTATTTTTTGAAACTCAAATGTCTCTACATTTGAGTAATGATGTTGTCTTTCTTAGGAAGTAAATGGTCAGGCAAGCCAATTAGTAGACACCTGTGTCCACAGACAGAGCTAGACAGGCGCCAGTGTCATTATTCTGATCTGTGAAGCCCAGACCAGTGCTGCAGAGACCTTGGCAAGGGTTAGTCCAGGACCCATGAGGATATCAAAGTTCAAGGATGCTCGAGTCTCCTGTATGAAATGGCATAGTAATTGCATAAAACCCATTCCCCCATCCGCCCATAAGCTTTAAATCATCCATAGGTTACTTCTAACATGGAATACAGTGGCTACGTGTCACTTCATTTGCATGGATAGTACTACATGGGTAGTGTCCTGTGCAAGGAAAGTTCAAGTTTTGTTTCTTTGGAACTTTCTGGAATATCCTTTTTCCAAACCTTGTGGATCTATGGTTGGTTGAATCTGTGGATTAGAGACCCGTGACTATGGAGGACCAGCTGTACTAGGAAACAGAGACAGACAAATGTGCTGTGCATAGGACAGGTCAAGCACAGAGCAGACAGCCAAGTACCTGGGTTTAGATCAAGCTCCTCCACACTTGGCAGCTAATTTTGGGCAGGTGACTTGAACTCCAAGTGCCCCTTGACATTAAGATGGTGATGATAAAGACAGCGGTGAAGGGGTGATGATGTCAATGAGGATGGCCTCTGCCTCAGAGAGCTGAGGTAAGCTGCAGCCGTGGTACACAGGAAGCCCGTTGGATGTGTACACATTTATGTGTACATAAATGCTGGCCGTTATTGCTGTCAGCACATGTCCAAGAATTAACACAGTGGTGGAGTTTATTATTGGTTTAAGTGAGAAATACCTATCAATTGAGTACTTGGGGGGAGGTTAAGAATTACTCCCTGTCACTTTAACCAGGAGTTATCTTGGATGATCCTGGCTAATTTATACAGCATTAAATAAATAAAATTCTATGAATAGTCCAGATCTTAACTTCATGTATTTATGTCTCTAAACCAAGTATAATAAAAGAATTGTGTTGCACTTTTGATTAAAAGTATCTTAAACGTAATTGACTCTTACACTGAATTCAAATTAGTCATTTTAATTCTAAATCCATATATGTGATGAAAACCTGGTGAATGGTTTATGGCAGAAATGGGTAGTTTTACAATAATTGATTAAGTCTTCTCTCTCTGTGAGGGCTTAATACACATTGTCAAATTTTTTAGAAACTAAAGCAACGCTTGCACTTGCTAATCTTATTTATTAACTATCAAAATGTCTGCAGGCAACAGCAGCATGCATTCCAAATTGATAACAGGTGATTGCTTAAATGCATTACTTTTCCAATCTTAATGTTTTCCTTTAATTGTCTAACATTTCTATTAACTAAATGCACACTTTATGAATAGTTTCTCAACCATATATTTAAAGTTATTGATGGTGAAAGCCATTAATTTATGTTACTTTATGGAACCCCTTGCATATACAATTATACATAAAGTTATTTCCAAAATACTAGAATTTGCTTCTTAGAGTATAATTCATTAGAGAAATACTGGTTGTTCAGTTGTAGAGTCTATGGAGAACAGTATATTGAAAGAGATATATTATTCCTGAACTAGTAAAAGTCCTATAGTTTTTTTAAATAATGGTAATTACAATAGAACATAAATATACCACACTAAGAAAACGGTAATAACATTTAAGATGTTGTATATTAGTAACATGGATATAGTTACACTGGTTTTCATTTAGCTTTGACATGGGGTTGTCTAGCCCACATGGTGGTAATGATGACAATAATGGTGGTGGTGGCAATGGTGGTCATGGTGATATTGATGATGATGAGGAGGAGGAGGAGGATGATGGCTGTGATGACGCTGGTGGTGATGGTGATGATGGTGGTGATGATGGTAGTGATGAAGATGGTTATGATAATGGTAATGATGGTGTTAGCGGTGATGATGGTTGTGATGATGACGGTAGTGATTGTGGTGGTGATGATGATGGTGGTGGTGGTGATAATGGTGATGATGATGGTGATGACGATGATGAGAACTTGGTGAGAGGACAAGAGGGAGGAAGGTGGTTACTATTTAAAGAGAAAACTACCCCTAGATTTTCTCCCAGAAATACACAAATCATTCCTTAATCATATCCTAAATGTTCAATTTGTACTTGCACCTGTCACGACTCTGTGTCTCTCCAGTGAGTATAAATGAACTAGGCTCTCTGAAGATTGATTTGTCACACTATTAGAGAAAGTGTCGAGTGAGTGATCTTACTCCGAAGGGATTTTCTGCATTTCTTCCAAGTAACAAATCATTGCAGTTTTGTTTGTATTCCAAGCTTATTCATGAAAAATACTGTTTTTCTTTGTCTTTTCACTAAGTCTTGAGCTATGAAACTTTCTCCAAGTTTGGACCCCATTACAGCCCATTGCATGATGGCTGGAGCTCTCCTCAGGGAACCCCAGCCTAGGTAGTATCTGCAGACAGAGGCGCAGTGACTAGAAAGATCAAAGCTAGTTCGGGTTGGTTTTTCATCATATCGAAGGACTCATCTCCATGCACAATAGCTTACAGATGTTCTCTAACTAAGTTTCTTTCATTAGGGGTCCTCAGGACACAAAGCATGGCTGGCATCTAATGTTGGTGGACGCGGGTTTGCCCCTCAAGGGTTGCTGAGTTGGAGCTTTGGTCCTCAGTATAGACCTGCTGAGCAGGTGGTAGCTTTAAGAAGTGGTCCTGGTGGGATGCCCGCATGTCACTGGGGATGCTGCCCTCAGAGGGGATAAAGGCCACTCTTACGGGACAGTGAGTTAGTTCTCCTGAGGACCTGTGGTGACAAGAACGAGTAGTCCACAAATCACTTCCTGGCTTCCTCTTGCATACTCTCCTACCTTCGTGACCCACCACCAGGTCCTCACCAGAGCTGGTGCCGGCCTTTGAAACACCAGACCTGGGAGCTCAATAAAGTTATTTTCTTATTAAGTATTCAGCCTCTGATATTTTGTTATAGGTGGTGCACCAAAAACCATGATGAATGTTTCATATTTATTAAAAAAATGGTTACAGTAAAAAATACATTGTCATAAATAACCCTCAAAATCCTCCTCCTTGCTTTGGGCACACTCATCCCGTCATTGCTGCCGCTTTCTGCAGTAGTTCTGGAGTCCTCTTTCGTGAGTGTCTTTAGCTATGCTGGGTGCCTCAGGGACCTGAGTGGATCTGAAACACTGACCTTTGATTTGGGGAAGAGCCCGAAGTTGCACAGTGCCACATCCAGTGAAGAAGGTAGATGGGGATTCACTGTGATCTCGTATTTGACACAAATTGCTGTAAACATTTTGAACCATTTGAGGATACTGAGGCAGCCACAAAAGGACACTCATGAAAGAGGACTCAGAGAACTGCTGCAGAAAGCGGTGAGAACGATGGCACGAGTGCGTCAGTGCTGAGGGACAGAACTGTGAACATGATTCATGCCAGGGCCTTCTACCCTGCAGTTATTTTTATTTTTCACTTAAATTTTCACCATATCTTTGATCTAACTTTGTAGTGGTGAAAGTTGACTAATATAAAGTAAAAGTCTCTCCCACCTGCCTGTCCAGTCCACTGACCAAGAGCACCAGCTTTGAAGGGAAGGATGGACACCGGCTCATCCCGATGGCCCCCAGGAGGCTCCGGGGGAAGTGGAAACTGAGCCGGTGCAGAGGGAGGAGCGGAGAGCGAGCCCTCCAGAGACCTGGCTGCGAGGCAAAGGGCTGGGTGCGGTGATTCTCAGGAACAAGGTGGTGCAGAATCCGAAGTCGGTGAGGTGATGCCCACTCCACAGCCGGTTCCCGGAGCTGCCGGCTCTGGGCCAGCCACGACCCATTTTCAGAGTTCCAAGGAAGGTGTTTCCTCAGTGTCATCCTTCGGAGCCTAGGAAGCACACAGCACAGCCCAGTTTCCTAAAGCAATCATTCCCAGGATCTGCCCCATTGATATTTGCCATTATAATCCAATTGAGTTACTTGGAGAAAATGACAATGTCTCCATAGAGAAAGGGTCTGAAGCAGGCTCTTTATTGCTGTACGTTTCTTCTTGCTCTTTGGTCTTCCTTCTAGAATAATAGAGCTCGAAGAGGAAAGGCCTGCAGCGTCCAGGACCAAGCCACGACTGAGCCATTACCCTGTGAATGGCCCGAGAGGACCAGGTAGGACTGCACGCTCATTCAAGAGGTGGAAAGCGCATTTCTCTCAGTCGCTGCTGACAGAGTTCTTCCTAATGTGTGTGCGACGTCCCGGCTGTCACGGATGCTGTTCTAGCAGGGAACTGGCCACACACCACGGGTCCATGGGACGAGATTGGAGGCCAGCTTCACACCATCCCCCATGCTCCCCAACACAGGGCAGTTGGCATTTATGTGAAAGATTTTTCTGTTGCTATAAATCTAGCACAAAGCTTACCACTATTTTCTAAAACCTGACCCTGGAAAACTTTGGGGTAGAATTTTCTAGTCTATAAAGCATAACTCATACCAGTAATAGTGTCCATGGCCCGGAGATGGACGTCATCCATCAACAGGGAATTAAAAGATGAAGTCTAGCTCAAAAGACGAGATGAGCGTGTGTGATCCACAGGGAAAAGAATGTTAAATCAGCTCAAAAAGTTAGAAAGGACACTAGCAATGGTCTATGGGCAAAAACAACTAAGTCGATGAGTGACATTTGGGCTTCATGGTTCTTTTTTCTGCAGGACAGAAATCGCTTGTGACCTATCATCCACCTACATCATGTGACCTCCATGTTACTTGTGAGTATTAAATCTTTTCAAGCGTTCGAGGAGCCTCGGATGGCCTGTCAGACTGAGGCACCACGTTAGGCTAACACAGTGAGCTTCCAGGATTACTTCTAAACTTTGGCTCTTGTCTCCCGGCCCCTTTTCTGCGCCAGCTGTGGTGAGGATCGCTGGTGAAATGCACGTGTTTTCTGGATGCTAAGTGGCTGCTCTGTGCTGAAACCTCTTCCCGTGGTCACTGGCCTTGTAAACAGAGCCCTGTCAGTGCATCCGTGAGACCCCAGGTCCATCTGAGACGCACCGTCGTGGACCTCGGTTATGGAGATACGTCAGCAAAAAACTGATGCTGCTGTGTAGTGTTTGCAGAGCCTGTTTTAAAAATAATTATTAGTACACGTTTGCTAGTAATACACATGATGGTTATATTCAGCGTGGGGAGCTGGTGCTTGTCTAAGATACATTTTAATTCTTTTTACACCCCCTTCCCCGCACTTCACTCCTTCCCTTCATCTCTTGGTCCCCTTTCTTTTTGCAAAAAATCTATCTCCGTTTCCAACTACATTTTATTTTGCACTTTAACTTATTTATATTTTGGGTTTCTCACATAAGAAAAACTGTATGATATTTAAGCTTGTGTGTCAGATTTATTTCACTCAACGTTACGGTCTCACAGTGCATCAATTTCTCTACAAATGGTTCCAGTTCATTCTTTATGGCAGAGTAGTACTCCATGGTGAGTGAACACATTTCCTTTACCCATTTACCTGCTGATGGACGTAGGGGCTGCTTCCCAAACGTAGCTATTATGAATTGTGCTGCTACTAACATGGGTCTGCACGGTTCGCTGCAGAGCTAACTGTACATTTCACAAAAGCTTTCACATACTCTGTGTATCTGATACCCTGCAAGACACCTATGGAAGGAACAGTCGCCTTCTATCTCCTTACGGTACACATTTAATCGGTAGACCAGTGGCTTGGAGTTCTAGGTCCTATTCTGTGCCTGAAATAATAGGCAGAATTCTTACACAGGAGAAGAGGATGCTAACACCAACAGAAGCAGAAACAAAACAGAAACACCTGCCACAGTGAGGCCAGTCTGCAGCTGCCTGAGCCTGTGACAAGGACAGCTCTCCCAGCACAATGGCCTCGCCTGAACCCCGTAGTTAAGATGCAAATGGCCGGGCAGCCTGACAGAGTCCAGGCCTCAAGGTCAAAGAGACCCTTTCAGGAGCTTCTGTTCAAATTGCAAATGTCCTCCCTTTGTTTGCCCAGCAGGCCTGCGAGGCAGTGCAGAATAATCCCTCCTACCCAGTACAGGGCCTTTCTGCTTCCCAGCCGGAGAAGCCCACATCGGCTTTAAAGCGCAAAGCACGGATTGTGTTTAAAGGCCCTCATGAAAGTCAGGGTTAACAAAGAGGCACATTCCAGGGGCTTCACCTACTATCATGGCAGATTGTTCTCAGCCTGTTTTCCTGTGGGGCCCGAGACTCCAGATTCTTTCTTTGCCTCAGCTTGGTAAGCACAATTGGACACCGAGAGTTCCTGAGGACTTGGACGATCCGGAGGAATTTCCCAAAGGGTCACGGCAGTGACGTCAAGGGATAATGGACCACGGAGCAGGAGCTCTGAGGGGCCAGTGGCACCCTTCGGCCATCAGGGCTGGGGTCACCCTTGGGGCCGTAGGGTGGCCCTGGCCTGGCCTCATCCTCAGAGGAAAGCGCTGCTCAGCCTCCTGGCCTACGCCCTGCCAGGAAATTCAGAGGAAATTTGCTTTGGAGGAGACCACTGGTCTGCGACCACAAGGCACAGCTCAAGATGACTCGCGCTCTCCAGCAGCCTCCTTTTCCGTGGAAGCAGGAAGCCGACTCCAGGGGCCGTACTCTGTCTGTTCCAGTGACCAAGGGAACCTTTGGAAAGGGTACAGATTTTCCGTGTGAGAGATACATGTTTCCTTGACTTGCTGAACATCAATCAAGGCTGCATAAAAGAACACACAGACACGAAGATCTGGCCTCAGCTTCAAGTTGCTCATGAAGAAAAAATGTTTATTTGATTGTTAATTATGCAAGTGACCCCCAGTGCCCTGTCTCTCCCCAGGCAGGAAGATCCAAGGTTTCTTTAGCCTGTTCCCCCTCCCCACCTCTGAGGGTGGCTCTCTGCAGCCAGTGGCCCTCGCCTCTCCAGATCGCCCGCCATGGCCTCTGCTGCGGCCTCCCCTGGGGTCACAGGAGTCACGGGCCTGTAGGAGAGGTGCTTTCCCAGCCTGTGTCGCAACACACCTGGCTGAGATGGTAGCCTTCTTTGGCTCAGGGTCTTGGAATTTTCCA
Source organism: Dasyprocta punctata (assembly GCA_004363535.1). Lineage (NCBI taxonomy): Eukaryota > Metazoa > Chordata > Mammalia > Rodentia > Dasyproctidae > Dasyprocta > Dasyprocta punctata. The sequence goes on along the minus strand of RJWM01009361.1, from coordinate 9,121 downwards.
TGAACACACATTCATCTGGTTCCTGCCGTGGGACTCAATGGAGCCCAGTTTGGTGGAGACTGGGCCCGACCCCACCCTATCACCTGTATCCATATCACATGGCCTTGGAGAACTTCAGCCCACAGGTGCAAGAAACAGCCTTTCTTGGTTTACTTCTGATTCCTATGTGTTCTGCCCACCAGACTGAGGGGAACTGAGGCTCACTGCTACGCCCCCTCCCCGTCCTCCCGGGCTGCCATGTTTCCCACTCAGTGGGAAAAGGGCCTCTGACTTTGGTGGGTCTTTGGTGGCCTGCGAGCCCTGCACTCCAAGCTCCTATGGGGCAGGGGAGAGGTCTGATGCTAGGACCTCAGTCTCTCTAACTGTAGCTGTCAGCCCCGAGGAGTCCCAGTGTCCTCCAGGAGTGTCAGGGAGTGAGCACGGGACACCTGCGTGCATGGGCCCATGGACCTCAGACTGCCCTCAGCCCAAAAACGGAAAGAGACACCACGCCCTGGGACACTTGGCCTGGTCTTCTCAATGATCTTAACGGAGGAAAGGAAAGGTGGCCTTCGCCTTGGTCCATGCAGTCTAGCCAACGTCCTGGTAGCGTCTGGAACTATAAAGAGGCCATGGCTTCTTGGTATGGGGGAGAATGTGCACAGGTGAGCGTTTCCTGGAAAACCACGCAGTCAACTGCAGTGGGGCAGTGTGAGGCCAAGAGGGCGACTGGGGAGGTGGACAAAGGTCTCAGAGACTCCCTCTGTCCCACCCACCTGGGTGTGCTCCGCCCCCTGGGGTCCTGGCCCTGAGGGCTGCCCCCCCAGCTCTGGTCTCTGGCCTCTCCCCCTGTGACTGGGAAACCTGGCAGGAAGTGGACCTGCGGGAATGACACCAGGCAACGGGGCCATTCGACTCAGAGAGGGTAGAAACGAGACTGGGCACAACATTGCAAGCACACACACTGCTGCACAGGAAGTCGATTTATTTTGTTGCGGGTTGGGATGAAGGGGAGTCAGTCAAATTTGGGCTTTGGTTAAAGGGACTCTGCCGTGTCAGAGAGGGACCAAGGTGCTGCTTGCAGATGAGAGATGGCAGCAGGTCTTGATGAAGTTGCCAGGATGGGCTGCATCTGGTAATTCTCATTGGCTGGGTTTCTTCTGTGATGGGCGGGGTCACAAGGGGCCACAATCACCTCTTCTCGGAGGCTGTTGTGACGCCTTTGTTCTGCACAAAACGCCTCAGTCTTGTGTCCTATGGCAGAGCCGGAGAACTCGGGTTCGTGGGCCGCAGTGGCTTCTGAAGAAGAGCAAGAAAGAGGACAGAGAAGACAGAAGGAAGAAATATAACAGCTCCAGTGGGCCACAGGCAAAGCTCACCTGTGTCACCGTCTTGGACAAAATATTTTTAAACGATCGACTTGTCTGACCCAGGGTGGAGACAGACTCAGCACGAAGTCCAAGACGCCGAGCCCGCATCCCTCTTCAATCACCCATCACAGTTCTGCGGGCCCAGGTGGTCCCCGGGAAGTCCCCAGGTGCCTGCTCTCGTGACCCACACATCAGGGACATCACCTACCTCCGCGCTGGGGGGAAATGGCTGTGGGGCTCCATGGTCAGCACTTCTGCTGGGACCCAGAACAGGGGAGACAGAAGGCATATGTAGGTTTCTCTTTGGTAACCGTTTCCCACTTTGGGCGGACATTCTGCTTCTGTGGTTTTGTCAGTCCCGAAGGGTCTGTTGAAGCATGCCGTGGTCTAAAGCACGCGGGGGGTTTATTCTGCCACCCCAGCTTGCTGTCCACTATGGTGACTCCTAACCGTCCCGAGGGCTGGGCTGTGGCCTCCCCTCCCGGTGTCTGAGCTGCGGGACCTGGAGATCCCGTCTCCTGTCCGCGTCCCAGGTCCTCCCGAGCAGCTCCCACCCTCTTCCTGTGTCTTTCAAGTGACCTTGGCTCCTGGGCTCTGGAGACACCTCCTTCTAGAAGGACCCATCCCCGGAGGTGCCAGCTGCAACCTGACTGCTGGATACCTCAGATGCTACGGTTACCTCTGTGTCCCTCATCAGGTGTCGCACTTCCTCGCACACCCGGAAGTATTTACCATCAAATTTTCTCAGCTCTAAACCTGGGAATGACTTCCTATGCTCGCCGGAGGCTGACTCGGTCACTTGCCACTGCGTGCTTGCTGGCAAACTGCTTTACGCTGCAGTGCCTCAGTTTCCTTGTCTGGAAAGCAGGGTAACGGTGGTCTTTGTCTTGGAGAATGTGGGGTTGGATGGCTCGCACTAGGCCACACCGACTGGAAAGTCCTTCTCTGTGGAAGGTTCTGGAGTCCGTCCACACTGGGAGTTCCCATGCAGGGGCCTAGGGGGGACTCCTAGGCACTGGGTTCCGGGAGCGTGGCGCAGAGTGAGGAAGCAGCTCCCTGTTCAGTTCTGTTTCAGTTCTCTGGATCCATCAGGGCTGCTCCTATGTGTCTTCAACCCATCCCCACCCCTGGGAGTCCCCGCATCGAGTCGAGGCAGAGCAGGTCTTGGAGGTGAGCAGGAAGCAGAACTCGACGGCATCGCTCTGCTTACCTGGGGTTTGTGCTTCTAGCCAGTTTAGTCTGATGGCAAATGACACCACACTCCATTTCTGGAGGTGATAAAAAGTTCATTAAACAATGAGTTCATTTCAGTGAGTGCGCACACACACACACCACACACACACACACACACACAAACTGGCTTGGAAAAACAGAAGTAACGCAGAGCAGGATGCAGCAGAGCTCAAATAACGGAGTCTGGAAGCCCTGCGTCGCAGTCGGGGAGCAGAACAACAAAGGCAGCTCGACCCTCAAGCGGCGCAGGGTCCAGGGCCAAGTTCAACAGGAATAGTGTGACAGAAGGTAATTAAACAGCAAGTAATTTATTACAGGCACCAATTGGGAAAAAGCTCAAAGCCGCCTGGGCCAGAGGGTTTGAGGAGTGGCAGGGATGGAGAGGTGACTCCGAAATCTCTGCCAGTGGACATGGGCGTGGAGAGAGGACAGCGTCCCGGGGCTGCAGTGCCGAGGACAGGCTGCCATGGCGGGCATGGGCTTGGGTGTCTGAGACAGAGCCCCAGGTCAGGTCACGTTAAGACGGTGACCGACCGAGGGCGGGAAACGAGGGGTTCTGTGTCATTAAGAGCTGGCCCCACAGGACACGGCCATCTTTAGAAGATTGATTTTGGCAGCAGTGTGCAGGGGTCTGCAGCCCGTTGAGCCCCTGCAGGGAAGGTCCAGCTAGCCGGAGCCGGATGCTGTCACCCGCGCACGGCCATCCTCAGTGGGGGAGAGGCAGGGAAGGGTCACACCAGCCTGGAGGGGCCCCAGACTCAGTCTCCAAGGGTGAAAACCTCCTCCAGAACCAGGGCAGGAGGCCGCTGCGGGAAGGGAGAGGTCAAGTGGCTCCCATCAGACCCCCACACGGACACAGGGGTCTGGCTCCTGCTGTCGTGCCAGGATAGGCGGCTGCAGGACTGGCTTCCGAGCAAGGACCTCTGCAAGGAGGGCTCCCCACGGGTGCCGGGTCAGGCTGCGGCTCTGCCTGGGAGGCCCCCGTCCCACCCGCCTCTCTGCAGGGATCCTCATCTTCCTTCCACGCACTGCCGACGGGAAGCGGCTGTGGACAACGCTTCTGCGTCTGGAGGTGCCGTTGCGACAAAAGCCACAAGCACAAGCACACAGGCAGCCTCAGCACAGATGGCACAGGGCCCGGGGTCAGAGGCTGCCACACCCACGACATGTCTCCTGGGACACAGAGGCCAAGGGGACGTTGCTGCGCCAATGGCGAACGTGGATTCCATCTTCATGCAAGCCGTTTCCCTGTCTGGTTTTAATTTCTAAATTGTTAATTGGCACATAACTATACAGTGTGCTAGTTTGATGAATGTATGCAATACGTAATGATCAGATGGGGGCTATTTAACATATCTGTCATCTCCATATTTATCATTCATTTCTCATGGGAGCATTTGAAATCCTCTCTTCTATTTATTTTGAAATATACAGTACGGCATCGTTACCTATCGTCACCAACCCCAGGAACTATTCCTCATATCTAGCCATCTCTGTGCGCACTGCCTGACCCCTCCCTCTGTTCCCTTCTCCCTCCCCTCCCTGGTCTATGGGAACCATTCTACTTCTTTGAGACCATTGTCTTTTTTTAAAGTCTACACAAAGGAAAGTCACGCAATATTTTTCTCTCTATGCTTGTTTCATTATACTTAACCTCTGGTTCTATCCATGTTGCCACAAGTGATGAGAATCCATTCTTTTTTACAGTCAGATAGTATTCCACTGTGCATAAATGCCCCATTTTCTTTCTCTACCCATCTGTTCATAGACACTTGGATCAATTCCACATCCTGGCTGCTGTTGCAATGTTTTATTGTAAGTGACGTGAGAAAATTCTAAGAATAACCTGAAACCATGCCCTTCCCTCTTATCGATGGCCACGCATCAGTTACATCAGCTTTCAGTGGTGGCAGCAGCTAAATGTCCTATGCTTTTAGCAATTTACTTGCTTCGAGCCATATTAAGATTCAGTATGTGCAGGATACATTTTCTTCTGTCCCGGGAATGGAGCATGAATGTTAGAAACTGCAAAGTCTATAAAGATATCCACCCTAACCTGCTTGTTTCTATGGAAGACACGTAGTAACCCATATAACAGGGTCTATGCAGGGAACTGTTGGACCAGGGAACACTTGTAGGCTAACAGCAACAACCTCCAGCACGATGACACCACCCCGGCACCAGGAAGGCAGGCAGAAGCAGTGTTCCCAATTTTCATAAAGGAAATACAAAAGGGGCCTGTGTCATCTGGGTAGTAACAGCACTGAAAAGGACTTGAAGCAATAGTCTAAGACTAGTGCTCTTAAGATCAGTTCTTTTCCCTGAGCATAAAATGACTTCTCCATCTGTCTTATGAAAACAGCAGATAAATAAATGTTTATTCAGCCTCATCCTGTTAGAATCATTATTCTTTTGGGAGAAGAAGTATAAACACTGTCAGCTGCAGGTTAGCAGACTGCTTGTGATGTGTGGTGGGATCAGCCCTGCCAGAGCCTGGGGACAGGGGCAGTGAAGCCCGCTGTTGGGTTCCCACCTGGTTACTTCTACCAAGTAGCTGATGAGCAGAATGCAGGACCCAGGTCACTGCGGGGCCCTGGAGTGCTGGCCTCTTCTGTGGCCAATCTGCCCAAGCCCCGTGCACAGAACAGGGAGGGAGGGTGGAGATGTCTTAAATCACTCTCTGCTTTCCTAGGATCTCATCCTTTGGGGCACCTGCCTCCTCCCAGGCCCCTCTCCCCTCACCCTGGTCTACCCCGAGGCTGAGGCAGTGCCAAGCCTTCCTCTGTGGACTGCGGTCACTCTAGGGCCCCTACAGATCAGGGTGCATGGCCTAGAAAAGTTCCCAGAGCCTCCTAGGCTGTGACACCAATGGTGCGGAGCCAGTGGGCAAGATGACCAGGGAGGTGTGTGTCCGTGACACTACGAGCAGGGCCTGCAAGACCCTCTGAGCACGAGGTGTCCCGAGGATATGAGAGGGGAAAGGGCCACCCCAGTAATGACTCATGGTGCACACCGATGGGTGGTCTTGGGCTGGTGGGATCTTAGGTCCCTCTCTGGCAGGGATTAGCCATATTTATCAGTACCTGTACAACGGTCAGCAGCAGCGGCAGCAGCATCGACATCAACATCATGAAGTCATGAACATCAGCATCACCGCCATCATCGGCGTCGTCATCTGCAGGAGCAACAGCAGCAGCGGCGGCATCTTCCCCTCAAACACCCACCACGCTGGCCCCACCCGAGCTCACCGAGCAGGCAGCACTGAGTCTGTCTGCAGGGGGAACAGAAGCGGTCAGCCTGATGTTCTCACCTGCCTTCCCCCGCCCCGTAGGAGGTGTTCACTTCCTCCTTTTCCCTGGCCTGCAGGCCACCACATCACCTTGCACTGGCCCCTAGTTTTGGACGTGGGAGGAAGAAGAGTCTAGGGCCAAGAAGAGACTCAGCTACTTCCAAGATGGTGGCTTTGGGTCATGAGCTAATAACCACCATCTGTGCTTGTCTCCAGACTGCAAAGCAGGACGCTGGTGGGAGCTGCCTCGTGGACTGCCAGGTGGGCTGAGGGATCTACAGAGCCTGGCTGTGGGCAGCACTCCTCCCTGTCAAGCCTACATCCTTGCCTGAGTCTTCTGCTGGTAGGCGCTACTGACTTTTTCCACAGCCCAGCGCCATGAGACCCACTCTGAGTGGCCAATGCAAGATCCATTTGGGACTTGGTGCTCGTGGTACAATTGGTCCAAATCAACCACAGTTCCTGAACTGTGGAAGTCAAAGCTGCCAAGGAGACGGAGAAGGGGATGGGGACTGGGGACAGACAGCAAGCACAGGATCCTAGGGCACAAGATGGCGGGACTGGATCAGGAGGAGGAGCAGGGACTGGTAGGTACCGACTGGCCAGGCAGAGCAAGCAGGAAGCCTGCCCAGGAGGGGTCGCCAGTGAGCACACAGAGGCCCCCAGGAGAGATGGTGGACACAGCAAGGCTGGAGGTGGACAGAGAGGAGTGGGGGAGGGACCAGAGCCTGAGGGGTCCTCCACTTCCAGCAGTGGGGCTCTGGGGCAGCTCAGGGGGTCTCAAGGGTGGACAGTGATAACACGGAGGCCCCCAGAGCAGACTGACCCACGTCATACTGGACAGAGCGATAGACAAGAAGCTGCTGCTGAGCTGGGAAGAGGCACCAACCGTGCCCATGACTGGACCGGTCCATCTTGGGCTGAGTCCACTGCAGTGATTCTCGAGCCTCCCTGCAGGACGGGCAGAAACGTGAGGGCAGATGGCTCCTCTCGGGTCCCCGCCTACCCCAGGACGGGGGCATTGATCTAATTTAGGAAATATAGAAAAGCGACCTGTCTTCCCGCGGTGTCACAGACCACCTGTGCACACCCGTGGCTGAGTGCACTGCCCTCTTCCCCGCTCCAGCGCCACCTTCTCTTCTTCCCCCTTTCTGGGGTTTCCCTAGTCCTAGTACCTCCCCAAATCCTGCAGACCCTTGAGGCCCAGCTCAAGTTCGCTTCCTCTGCACAACTTTCCCCGCACCTCCAACCCACACTAACAGTCCTTGAGCCTGTGAGCCACACCCTGTAGATGTTAGCACCAAACAGGCCACATCCACCCCCGGGGTGTCCCACACATGTGAGCCTGTCACCATTCTACTGAGCATAAGTCACGGACTGGGCTTCACACGGTGGGGGACTGAACCAATGCGGGTCCCCTTTCCAGAGGCCAGCAGAGAGCAGACGGCAGACACAGCGTTTCTTTCTACCGTTCACGTTCGTTCACAGGCTCCTTCTAGTGCCCGTTCCAAATATTCGTTAGGCATCTGCTGTGTTTCAGGCATCACATGCAACATGTTTTTGATAATAGGAAGACTTTTCAATTGAAAGGAAACACTAAGGATATTTTTGTTGTTTTTTAACGAAGGGTGCTTTTATCCTCTGTTCCCTGCATCTAATTTTTCAGTAACCTCTGGTTACACAGTTGTCCTTGAAGGTCTGTGAAGGACTGGCTCCAAGACCCCAAAGACTTGCATGCTCAAGTTCCTTACATAAAGGGACATGGTATTTGCACATGACCTATGCATATCCTCCAGTATTCTTTAAATCTTCTCTAGATTACTTTTAACACATAAAGCAATGTAGATGATATAAAATCACTGATTTCTTATATTGTTTAAGGGATAATGACAAGAAAATTGTCTGTACTTCTTCAATATGGATACAATTTTTAAAAATATTTTTCATCTGTTGTTGGTTGAATCCAAAGATGCAGAACCAGTGAGTCCAGAGGGGCAACTGTGCCTCCAAGGTGGTCAGGGCCCTGTGACTGGTCATTGGTGGGAAGCACAGAACCGGTGGCCCATAGGCTTCGTGCTTGCCAGCCCTGTCATAAAGTGTGTCCCTCCCAACTGCGCATTGCAGGTCTCTTACGGTTGTAAGAGACAAACCAGGGAGCTAACATCAGGGGCATCTCCACTGTAAGGATAAAACATCAGGATTCAGAAAACCTTAGCACACCCACTGGATAGACCAGCGCCATCCTGACCTTGAGTATGATCTCCTACTTCTTGTTTCTCCACCTTCCTAACCAATTTCCTTTCCCAGCACTCTGTGTTTTCTACAAGCCTTGTGTGGCCATTCATTGTGATGTGTCAACTTGACTCAAGGAGCGGATTAGTAAAGCTCTGGGCATGTCTGTGGGTGACTGATGCATAGACCAGCCAACTGAGTGAGGAAGACCCACCCTGGATATGAGTGGCACCAACCAATAGGCTTGTAGCCAGGTGGGAATGAAAAGGGAAAGGAAAAGGAAGTACTCCTTTTTCAGAGGAGCTCTGGTCTTCGCCATTGCCTTTGGACCTTGGGTACTGGTTTATTCAGGTTTCCGATGCAGACTCTTCTGCCTTCCAGTGGAGACTTTGGTGCCTCCACAGTGAGCTTCCAGGCTTTCGACCTGTGACTGCTCCTGTATCCTCAGCACTCCAGCACACAAACAACCACTGCAACTCTTCTGCCTCTGATCCCTGAGCTTGCCTAATAATCCCTTCATATGATCATGCACATCCTTTGCATCGATCCTGTTCCTCTAGAGAACCCTAACCAGCAACCCTCCGATGGCCCCATTGTCCCCTTGTCATGAGAGCTTCCCTGCTGGCCCCGGCATCCTGTGTCAGGTAACCAGAGTCCTCACCTCTGTGCATCCTACAGTCATTCAAAGCACGGTCTAATTTAGTACCTTGGAAGATCTGGTCCCTTTTATATTCTTCTTTTTATTTTGGCTACCATAGAAAACATGGTAGAAAATACAAAAGCTGTAAATAAATAGAGGAAAACATTACCCATGATCCTCCCACCTCGGCCTGAAATGAGTCACTTTTTGGAAAAACTCTGGAATTCTGGGTCAGCAGAACTCGACAGGGCCACAATGCGGTCAGTAGAGGGGAGGAACTTGCTAACAGTGCCCCCACGGATTGGCCCAGTGTCTTCATAAACCTCTACAGAGACTGGCTGAGTCCTGGGAACAAATGACCAAAAGGAGAACGCTGGG